>CM077098.1:27571529-27712545 GCA_039513925.1 Platanthera zijinensis
TCTATCAAATTCACATTGATGCATATAATTGACTAGTTGTGTCTTCTCCAAATCTAGTACACAATTTCAATGTACCCAACAATCTCCCCATATTTGGAGAAGTAATTACCTTTAGTCAAAGATATACATCTCTTAAGATAAAACCAAATTGTAAATATATGAAAAAAAAATTTATAGAAGGTTTTCACATAATCATTATAAACAACGAACACTTAATACTAAAACAGATTTCATTAATCAGAAAAATTATGGTTTACAAGAATTTCTTATAGAACAAAAGAAAAAACAATACATTATTCTATTACAAGAACCTAGCAAACCTATTACTGACTAGGTTCCTTAATTAACTATTCCTTTGTCATACTTGATTTTAGCCTGCACAGAAGGTTCAGCATCTTCAGCTGGCTTTTTCCCTTTGAGAGCTTTCTTCTTCAATTCATCAGCCTTGATCTTCAGTCTTTCAAAATAGTGGAATGGTTTGGGGAGGTACTTGCTTGGCTCTTAAGCATTAACAGGTAGCTTCCAAGCCTTAGCACTTTTTCTATACTGAAGAATTGCTTCTTGTGCAGGTTAATATTTATTTCACTCTTGCTCAGAATACCACTTACCCCTGCCATGGGTTTTATCCTTTACAGCTTTCCAGGCAGTAAGTATGATGTTTTTGGAAGTTGGGCTACACTGCTCAAAATCTGGCTTCAGCTCAACCTGCTCTCTAAATCTCTTTTTGGAAAGTTGAGCTTCATTCTAAGCTTCTAATGCAGCTTCTGACATTTCAACCTTTTCCAGAATTACATTTTGTGCCTCTGGAGGAGGACTATACATTTTCAGCACTTCTTCTTGAACCATCTCAAAATCAGCTTGGGGGTATATCACCTGAGCAACTTCAGGCTGATCTCCTTCAAAATATTCAAATTGTATCCCAGACTCAGCTACATTAGCATCATCACAAAGAGGAGGATATCCAAGAGTAGCTCTGATGCTATTGGTAGTCCATTTAGCATGGTCAGGGCTGGCTTTGACTAGTAATCTCTCCCCCTTTATGACTTCTCTTGCAACATGATCTCTTAAATCTTCTTTTAGGAATCGGACTTGATCAGCTATATATTCAGTTCCCTATTTAAAATAAGCTCTGAATTTTGTCAGGGAAGTTTTAATTTTCTCCTGAGATTCTTGAAATGTGGCTTTGACAGCAGATATATCTTCTTGGATTTGCTTGGAGATTTCAGCCTTCAGAGTAGTGCTAGAATCAGTGAGCTTTGTAAATATTTCATGATGTGAATCCTTGAGATTTTCATTCATCCTTAACTGATTCTCCAGTACATATCCATGCTTCACTTCAATTTCATCCACTTTAGCTTGGATATCTGGGTGTTGCTTGGCCAGGAACACCACAACATTATCTCCTTTATGGAAGCAATCTATCATCTCCTTCTTATGTTGATTCACTTCAAATCTAATGGATTTGATGTCCTGGGCCAATTGAAACTGTAACTCCTTATGATTTTCATCCACATATTTTTCTATAGTCTGCCTTTATTTATCTAATTTTATCTACATCTGGACCAGTAAAGAACTGAAGTCCATGCTTGATGTAGATGGTGCAGTTCCAAATTGTAAAGCTTTCTTATATCCAGAACTCTTCTTCTTTAACACAGACAACTTTCTTTTCTTAGCTAATGTGGCTTCTTCATCTTCAGAAGATTCAGATGTATTTTTAAAATCAACATTTTCCTTTTCAGCTGGGGAATCCTTGGATAACTCCCCCTCAGTCCATGGAATTTCCTTTTCTTTTTCAATTTCCTCCCCTCAGTCCTATCAGTAAGAGGATCAGGAAAGAATTCTTGCATTGTAAATTCCTGCTGAATCTGTTCAGAAGGAATAAGATTAGTTTTTTTTAAAACTACTTAAAAGACTAATACCACTTGAAAGACCTCTTTTGTTGTGTAAACAAAAGTGTCCCTTTGAAAATTTTTTTTTTGAGGAGAATACTATAATACATCACTAGTCTGTGGAGAATATACTTACTGGCTCATGTTGAGCATCATTCTTATTAGTTACTTCAGCTGCAGTGTTGATTTCAGATACAACATCCATTATTTTGTCTGCAGCTAAGTCACTATTCAGGACAACATCATCAATACCTCCCCCTTGGGCAGACAACTCAGTTTCTTTTTCTAGGTTTTCTCCCCCTAGAGTAGAGTCAATTTGTTGCTCTTGGGGCTCACAGTTCTTTGCTTGAGCATGAACATCTTGTTGTTGCTGGTCTTCATCAGAACAAAAGACCACTTCCTCCTCAGAATCATTGGAGGAGTCAGCTTGTACAACCACCTTCTTTTTCTTCTTGTCTTTGTTAGTTTGCTCTTTAGGAGTAGGGACTTCCTTAGTTAGAACTCTGTCCCACCTTGATAGTATCCTTACATCCATTTTTCTCATATGATTTATCTTAGATCCATTTGCTTGTTTAAGAACATCTGGAATTACTGATGTTAAGCATAGGCTGAGGATCCTTCCCAGGTTAGGTTTCTTTATTCCTTCTTGTAGTTTATCAAACACTACTGCTGCCCAGTCAGTGTTTATCTTGAATATGATTATCACCATCAGATTAAACATATGGGCAGAAATCCGATCATGTCCAACTGTTTTGTAGATAATCACTTTGCCCACTACTTCTGAAAGAAATTTTCCTGGGAATTCATCCCTTTCTATTGATAGATAAACAAATCTAAATACTTGGATTCAGTACACACTAGCTTAATGCTTCATTTATTTGGGATGGAGTAGTTTTGTCTGTATCCTTAATCAATGACAGATGTAGTGCTTTCTGGTTTGATTTTAAAGTGAGCTTCACCTGGGTACCTGATGAGTCCATATTTTATACCTATTTGCGGACTCATCTGGGCTCATTTTCTTGTCTTTGCACACCGTTTAGCGTCATTTGCACTCCTTTTGGTTCGCTACGGTTTTCCACGCCCTGTGCACCTTTTTAGCCCATTTTCTGTGCTTGTGTGCATTTACTTTCTTGCTATGTTTATCACTGTTTGCTGTGGCTGCCACGATCGATGTCCCGTGCAGTTTTCCTACAGGTTTGGGGATCGTGAGGGCATTCGGGATAGGCGTTTCACTATTTTTGGCAAAGGAGTCAGTGGTCGTGCGTTTTTACCCACGCACGACCATCGACCTCCTAGCGCACGATCACTGATCGTGCGCAGCCCGGTCTCATTTGTGAAAACTCTGTCTTGAACCTTCCGCACGATCACTTGCCATATCGCGCACGACCACTGCTCGTGCGACGACGATCGTGCGCAGTCATACCCATTTTGCAAAAGACTATCTGGCTATTTCCGCACGATCATCAGCATTGCCTCGCACGATCACTGATCGTGCGCTGCTGATCGTGCGCGACCACTGATTTTCTGATGCAGGTCTACAGGTTGCTCACGCACGGGCGCTGACCTTGATCGCGCACGACCACTGGTCGTGCGCCAGTGGTTGTGCGCCCTATTTATTCTGCAAGCTATAAATACGCTGTTCCGCGAATTAGGGCGAGAGCATCGTTAGGGAACCTTCGCCAGTCCGCCGTTTCGCCCTCCAGCAGTCCCATTCACCTCCACCTTCATTCCTACCAACGGGAGGACTTTCTCCGGTGATTCCGAAGCATTTCGCATCCTCCGGCGATCCTCCCGGCCATTGAAGAATTCTTCTCCGAGCTTTCCACCAAGGAAGAAGACGAAGCATACCTAGAGAACGGAGTAACAGGCCCTCGAGGTGACAGCTCGGTGGTACCGAAAGCCCTCCTCGGACTGCGCTTGGAAGCGGATTGACAACCCGCACCTCCGGCCAACAACCGCGGTGGATCTTCAATCTCGTGGTTTTGCATTTTCTCTCTTTTCTTGTTGTATGGAATGTTTGTGCTTGTAATGAACATCAACTTTTAGTGTTATTTCATTTGGTTGTGTTTCATCTTGCTTTAGAGATTTATTCTTTGATGCGCCTCGCTCCATCTCGCTCCACTCCACACGTTCGTTTCACTCAAGCTCGCTTCGCACTAATCACCTCACTCGCTAGACTTCCGTCCACTCGTCAACCGAAGTACGGCATCGCGGCCGCTACATCCATCTCGCCTTGAGAAGCGGTGATTGCGACCCACATAGTTTACATTAGTGTAATCGGTCGTAAGACCACCAACCAAATCCCCTTTCTTTTTCTGTTTATTTCAATTAACTCTCATAACGATAGTTTTAGAGTCTAAATCGTTCGACGCCAATTGCATTCCTCGAGAGACCGACATCCGGGGATTCATTCCCAACTTTATTACTTGTGCGACCGGTACGCTTGCCGTATTTTACGCGCATCAAGTTTTTGGCGCCGTTGCCGGGGAATGCAACTGTTGAACGATCATGATTTCTGGAAGTATTGGTATAAGAGTTAGTGTTTTTTGATTTTCGTTTCTTTGTTTTGTTGCTTCAGTGGATGCAGGGACGTGCTGCAAGAGATCTCGTTACTTACGATCCTGAAATCGAGCGAACTCTTCGTGCGCAAAGGCGTGCCGCTGCAATCAATCCAATCACAATGGGAGATCAGTTGAATAATGACAACGGAGTTCGTGTTGGAGGGAACCTCCATGATAACCGGAACGGGGATGAGAATGAGGTGCATCCGCCGCATGTCCGAACCATGAGAGACTACACTACCCCCACTGCAGGGAGCATTTACCCTGGGTTCGGACCGGCGATCGCAAACCAACAGTTCGAGATCAAACCAGCAATTCTCAACATCATCCGGAACAACACACAGTTCTCCGGAATGGCTACGGAGGATGCCCATCTACACTTGGCAGATTTTTCAGAAATCTGTGCCACTTTGCGTTATGCTGGGATTCCTGACGATACGGTCAAGCTCCGTCTCTTCCCCTTCTCTCTACGTGACAAGGTCAAGTCATGGCTTCATGCCCTTCCTCCTAGAACTGCCACAACCTGGGAGGCTCTTACCACAAAGTTTCTAGCCAAATTCCATCTGGTTGACCGTATTGTGAGTTTGAGACGCGCCATCGCTAATTTCAGGCAAAACGACCAAGAGAGTTTAGCGGAAGTTTGGGAGCGCTTCAATGAGTTGCTGCGGAAGTGCCCCAACCACGGATTCCAAACATGGAATCTCGTGGAATGCTTCTACTTCTCCATCGAACCTCAACACCGCGCCATGATTGATGCCGCCTCTGGTGGAACAATTATGAACCTTGCTCCTGAGGATGCTTTGAGAGTTCTGCAGGACACCGCCATGCACAACACCTTTTGGACTGCAGGAAGGAATACCCCCCGTGGGACAAGTGGAATCTTTGCTGTGGAAGCATCAAGGCCCGCTGCTGCTGCTCCGGTGTTGGCCATTTCGTGTCAAGGATGCTGGAGGTACCGATCATCATAGCTTTGAGTGCCCTGGAGCGGAGGTAATGTACGACCCCGCCTTCTCCAATGAAACCGTTAATTTTATCGCGAATCAAAACAGGGGCGCGCCTTATGGAAATGCTTATAATCCGGGTGCGAGAAATCACCCGAACTTATCGTGGAATCAAAACGCACCGGGCCAACGATGGCAACCGGGGCAGCATCAATATGATGCCTCCGCCTCCGGAAGCCAAGCCGCGGCCACCCCACCCGAATTATCCTCAAGGGCCCCCCGCCGAAAAAACCAATTCATTGGCTGAAATGTTTGAAAAATTTGTTGAAGTTTCCCAGACAAACATGACAAACCAAGCCGCTTCAATGCGTAAGCTCGAGGCACAGTTGGGCCAATTGGCTCAAATGGTCTCCGAGCGCACTCATGGTACTCTCCCAAGCAACACCAAAAAATCCCCACGAACAAGGGAAAAGCCTTGGGGAGGAAAGGCTGGGGAATAACAACGAGCTCGTGATTAGCTGTATGATCAACAAGGTTGAAACCACTGCTTTATGTGATTCTGGAGCATCGAGCAACATCCTCACTCTGCAGGATGTCGCGAAGATGCAATTGCAAATAAACACCGAAGACCGGAAATCACTTATTTTAGCTAATGGAAATGTGGTTGATACTGACGGTGGTGTGAGGGAAGTTGCGATCGAGGTTAACGGCAAACATTTTATCACTGATTTTCAGGTCTTGGGACCAAAGAAAATGACTCCATTCCGATACTAGGTGTTCCATTCCTGACGGCCAGTGGCGCATCCCTGGATTTTTCCAAAGGATGTGTCACCTGGCCGGCCGATGATTTCGCCCTCGATACTACTTCTGTACACCCATCTCTTGTTCAAAACAATATTTTTCTGAGTAGTGCAGATTGCAAGGAAGATTCCGGCCTCCAAGCTTTGAAGGCAACCCTTACGGATGAGAAAACAAAGGGAGGATTGACCGAGACAACTAATGAGAAGAATGATTTATTGACCACAAAGATGTTCGAGTGCACCAAAGACACGGCGACTGTGCCGTTTCCCACCGATGCTGTTGTTGAGCATGACATTCCTAGTTCCGTGCGGGAGAAATCCCTAGACATTTATTTTTGTAATAATCTTCATGACTGTGCTAAGCGTTCTATTGCTTGGGCTGATCCGGTCGCCGTCGCAGTGCCGGAAATGACGCCATCGATCATCAAATCTGGTAAAACCGTGGAATCCACTCCTTGGAAGTCTCCATCGGTTGAGAAGCTGAAGGAGGCCAAGCGCTTGCGCGATGAGCGTTATTCTTCCTTCCGGCGCGAAGACACGCGCCAGCTGAGTAAGGGGAAATCCTCTCCTCAAGCTG
This sequence comes from Platanthera zijinensis, assembly GCA_039513925.1. Taxonomy (NCBI): domain Eukaryota; kingdom Viridiplantae; phylum Streptophyta; class Magnoliopsida; order Asparagales; family Orchidaceae; genus Platanthera; species Platanthera zijinensis. Next base: position 27,578,298 of record CM077098.1, read on the forward strand.
CTATGAAAAATTCTGCTTCTCCTTCGCTCTCCACCGAAAAGAATTACCACAAATCGGCATATAGCTGATTGCTCCTTTGCCGTTCTGACTCGCTTTTCCTGCTTTTTCTCCTAGTGTTTTGGGACCTTATTTCGCTCTTTATTTCGTAGCTTTTATTTTGCTGCAAAAACATTATATACAACTGCTAATACAGGTATTTGGTCCACCTTAAGGACGGTAAACAAAAGGGCTATTCGGGAGACAACCCAAGCTTGGACCTTTTGGTCCCCTTGTTTATGTTTTATTTTATTTTATGTTTTCTATCTTTTTTGTATTTTCTGTTGTTCAGCCTAATTCGCGGGTTCAGCTTATCTTTTGTGCGAAGCAGCAACTCCCGCGAATCATCACGCAATCTTCTGGCATGCTCCCCTCTTTGGAGCATTGGTACTCTCTCTCGCTTCAGATTTCATTCCTTGGTCGAATGTCTATTTTTCTTGCTTATGTTTTCATTCAAGTCTGGGGGGAAGAGCCGCTTGTGCACTCCACGAGCACATTATAATTTCGCATGCCAGTAGTTTTCCTTTTTGCTTCATTGTGTTAGACTCCTGTGCACACCACTGCACCCACTTGAGCGCGAGCTTAGCGGTTTGTGTGTCACGAGTTGAACCTGTATCTTTGTTCGATTTGGAAAATTTCTGTGCTAGTTGAGGATTGTGCGACGGAGTAAAATGTTGGCCTTGCTGTGTTTCTCGTCAACTGCTCTCGTTTTGTGTAGAAATTTGAGTAGATTTAATTTTTCTGTATGCTTATAGTTTATATTTTTCTATCTGCGTAAATTCTTTTATTCTACTCAAAAGTTGGTGAATCCGGTGTGAATCAAACGGTAGCGTAGGAATGTGTGTAGCCGCCACTAGACTCGTATTGCTTGAGTCGGGAGGAAGGATTATCTTTCTCGGTTGCTACGAACTTGCCCCAAGCTATTCGTGAAGCATTGGTACACGGTTAGTCTAGCGTGAGAGTGATGTAGGCCACCTTTTGGCCCGGTTGAGCTTTGTACCCATTCCTAACTTCGCCCTTGCTAGCCCCGTTGTGCCTACCCTTCTTTTGATTCAGCTCCACTAGTATTTCACAAAAGCCTTATAGCCTATCCTAGTCGCACACCCAATTCGAGCTTTAGTAGTTTACATTTTATGTTGGGTTGTGATGTGGTGATTCGTATTTGTGATATGTGGTTGTGCCCAAAAGAAAAAAATGTGCTGATTTTGTAAAAAGAAAAAGAAAATATTTAAAAGAGAAAAAGAGAAAAGAAAAAGAAAAAAAAAAGAGTTTGATTGAAAATATTTATTTGAGAAGATTTGGATTTGGAGTAGGCGGTGCACACACCCATGTTGTACAAATCAAGTCTGGGGGTGTGGTGCACCTGGTTATATTGTGGTTTGCCGAGGGATTCTTTTAGGCTAGCTCATTTGGGTTAGGTGCATAGCCTTTCTTTTTATAATTGTTTATCTCACCGTAACCCAAGCCCCATTATTACCCGAAGTCCTACGGACTTGCGCTTGAGTTGACTAGTGCCGTGGAGAGAGTGCGAACGGGCAAGCTTATGGTTTCCGACATTGGTGGATTCCTTTGGGGGTAATCTTGAGCCCCGGTCTTCGGCAATGCTCACCTTAGTGGCCTGTCTACTTTCTCCCTGCGTAAGACCGGATGATTCACCGTGATTCTACTTTGGAGTAATAATAAATTTTTGTTACGCATTGTGAAAAATATAAAATATTTTGTATACTTAAGAATTTCCTCTACTTTATTTTTATGCACGCGAGCATGCGACTTCGCATGGTACTCTGTTCTGCAATTTCTTTCTTAGCTAGTTCATTTTCCCCGTCTACTTAGGTTTTGTTTGCTCGGGGCACGCAAACAGTTAAGTCTGGGGGTGTGATGAGTCCATATTTTATACCTATTTGCGGACTCATCTGGGCTCATTTTCTTGTCTTTGCACACCGTTTAGCGTCATTTGCACTCCTTTTGGTTCGCTACGGTTTTCCACGCCCTGTGCACCTTTTTAGCCCATTTTCTGTGCTTGTGTGCATTTACTTTCTTGCTATGTTTATCACTGTTTGCTGTGGCTGGCACGATCGATGTCCCGTGCAGTTTTCCTGCAGGTTTGGGGATCGTGAGGGCATTCGGGATAGGCGTTTCACTATTTTTGGCAAAGGAGTCAGTGGTCGTGCGTTTTTACCCACGCACGACCATCGACCTCCTAGCGCACGATCACTGATCGTGCGCAGCCCGGTCTCATTTGTGAAAACTCTGTCTTGAACCTTCCGCACGATCACTTGCCATACCGCGCACGACCACTGCTCGTGCGCCGACGATCGTGCGCAGTCATACCCATTTTGCAAAAGACTGTCTGGCTATTTCCGCACGATCATCAGTATTGCCTCGCACGATCACTGATCGTGCGCTGCTGATCGTGCGCGACCACTGATTTTCTGATGCAGGTCTACAGGTTGCTCACGCACGGGCGCTGACCTTGGTCGCGCACGACCACTGGTCGTGCGCCAGTGGTCGTGCGCCCTATTTATTCTGCAAGCTATAAATACGCTGTTCCGCGAATTAGGGCGAGAGCATCGTTACGGAACCTTCGCCAGTCCGCCGTTTCGCCCTCCAGCAGTACCATTCTCCTCCACCTTCATTCCTACCAACGGGAGGACCTTCTCCGGTGATTCCAAAGCATTTCGCATCCTCCGGCGATCCTCCCGGCCATTGAAGCATTCTTCTCCGAGCTTTCCACCAAGGAAGAAGACGAAGCATACCTAGAGAACGGAGTAACAGGCCCTCGAGGTGACAGCTCGGTGGTACCGGAAGCCCTCCTCGGACTGCGCTTGGAAGCGGATTGACAACCCGCACCTCCGGCCAACAACCGCGGTGGATCTTCAATCTCGTGGTTTTGCATTTTCTCTCTTTTCTTGTTGTATGGAATGTTTGTGCTTGTAATGAACATCAACTTCTAGTATTATTTCGTTTGGTTGTGTTTCATCTTGCTTTAGAGATTTATTCTTTGATGCGCCTCGCTCCATCTCGCTCCACTCCACACGTTCGTTTCACTCAAGCTCGCTTCGCACTAATCACCTCACTCGCTAGACTTCCGTCCACTCGTCAACCGAAGTACGGCATCGCGGCCGCTACATCCATCTCGCCTTGAGAAGCGGTGATTGCGACCCGCATAGTTTACATTAGTGTAATCGGTCGTAAGACCACCAACCAAAGCCCCTTTCTTTTTCTGTTTATTTCAATTAACTCTCATAACGATAGTTTTAGAGTCTAAATCGTTCGACGCCAATTGCATTCCTCGAGAGACCGACATCCGGGGATTCATTCCCAACTTTATTACTTGTGCGACTGGTACGCTTGCCGTATTTTACGCGCATCAGTACCTTGAATAGATGCCTTGATTTTCTTTTCTTTAAGGTACAATTAAGCGATTGTGTAGAACTCCATGACTTCCTTCTTCCAAATTTTGGTCGGTTCTAAGACCAAAAATTCTAGTCCATTTTCAGAAATTAGGGCAATAACTCCCTGAATTTCGTCAGAAGCAGTTGTGAAACCTTCGCAAACCAGTTCGTAACCTTCATTAACCTTGTCTTCTTTCTGTGGTGCCATTGATGTAAGTACTAGAGGAGATTAAAAGAGAAGGTCTATGTCGACAGGTCAGTTTTCGTGTCTACATTCAAATGACCTAGGTCTTGACAGAACTTAAGCTGAGTTGACTCAACTATGTGTCGACATACTAATATCTAAGTTGACAAAACATATTTTAAGTCGACACGTTTATGTGTTGACATACTTGAGTCTGTGTCGACATGCTTGCGTCTGTGTCGACACTGACAACTTAAGTCTCGACAGAGTTGTGTCGACACCAACTTTTTGTGTCGACACAAATATCCTCACGACTTATAGTCTCGATAAGTTTGTGTCGGCACCTATTCTCCTGTCGACACAGATACTGTTTTTGTGTCGACACATCCTTTTCCTGTGTCAACACAACATACTAAGTGCGTCGACACAACTTGCTTGTATCGACACAAACTTTGTACCTAGCCAAATTTCTAGAGAAATTTGGTGCTTACTGATGCTACTCATGGAAACTTATGTTAACCTATTATAGGTTCAATATACCTAATTCAATTTTGAAATTATTGAATTTTGTTTCTGTAAGACTCCCTCCCGGAACACAGAACACGGCACGAGAGGGGTCTTATGCCCAGAACAGCCGCCTTGCAGTAACACTAACACACAGGTCAACATGTACTACAAGACGCCTATCCTGCTGGCTACAACCAATATAACCACGTAAATGCAAACCCAACCATAATAATATAAAGAAGTCAATCCACACTAAGCATGAGTCCATAAGTACAGCAAAAGAGAAGCTAAATAAGCTTATACATAATCAGAGTACGTAAATAGAATTGCCCCGAAGGGCTACAACAAAATCTCTCTCACTCACATCTGTACCCGACGGTAGCGACGGTACTGTCCCCTTAGGCCCTGTCGTGCTGGCCTGGTAGTCCAGCTGCATAGCCTGCTGCTCCACCCGCGGGGTTTCCTCCTAAAAAGGAAGACGTAGCAACCGTTAGTCATAAAGGCTAAGTGGCTTCACATCCGCTCCCCCGGCGACTCCTCAGCACCGGGCGGAGAAAGGAACAGGTACAATATATAAAACAGTAGTACAAGCAGGTGAAGTAAGTATACAAGTCATAAGTTCCAATATAAGTAGTGTAAAAATGAACAACCACTTAATCTACAGCAGTAAGAGAGTATAATGTTATAACAGTAAGTAACTCAACTTATATGGATGCCCATACAAGCATATAAGTTGAGGGTCATTCAACAGGAAGTAACTCTTCGTATAGGAGTGCCCATACAAACTTATACGATGAGGGTCTTGTGTATGTAATGAAGTGCAATGCTATGTATGCAATGCAATGACACACCCATGATCAAGCACATGCAACCGTTATGTCAACACAGACTTATAGTTCCCACTATTCAAGCAGGTAGCTAACCTCTCAGGCATCAACCATCGTGGCCAAACGGTGACAGTAGTGTGGGCATCTCCACTACATGGCTGGTCTCCACACTACCTGGCCTAGACCTCCGTACGCCTAAATGCTAAGAACACAACAGCGGAGCTCACATGCGTACTACGGCTCAGCGGGTTCTCTTTGGTAAATGTGCACCATGATCCTAGCCCCGAGGTGGCCTAAGGTATGACACGGAAGGAGCCCCAAAAATGAGCACGAGGACCAAGCCCGACCGTTCACTCGGCACGAAAGTAGCCTCGGGATGTGAACACCGAGGACCAAGCCCAACCGCCCAAGGTCTAACTATCAACTCCCATCGGTGTGACGATTGGCGAGCCCGTAGACCTGCCACACTATCCTTAACCCTGGATTACGACACCGCGTGTCGACTCACACCACATGCAATTCCACCATATCGTGGCATGGAAGGAGCCTCGGGACGTGAACACCGAGGACCAAGCCCAACCATACAATTTTACTCATCTCATCCTCATTCCAACTAGTGACGGTCAACACCGCACTTATTACTTCCACAATGCTACCCGTAGGGAGACGACACTGTAAGCATTGGATTACTAATTCCCTTTTATCAATTCAACATACATCATGGCCATAGTTAAATCATTTATACATCTATCAATTTATAACTACCCATTTATATCAGGCTCTTTCCTTCAATTAAGCTTCTCCACAACTCGTTATACGAATTCAGATTTATAACCTCAACTTATCATATCATTTTGATGATTATGTCAAAAGAGTTCACCCAAGCCTTGAGTTGGATCACAACATTAAATTCCACCGAATCGAATTCCACATTACACAACCCAGAATTTAGGTGCAGCCTTAATTCGGGCAGCAACTTCAACCGAGGATTCCCGTGGCTACAGAAATTTGACGAGTGCGTGTAACCACTCGTTGGAAAGATAATTTCAAGGGCTACAACTTTCGTGTTTAGTTGAAAGCCCAGATCTGGCCAGAACACCCCTTAAATTGTCCACGAAGATCGCTGCGTGTAGAAATCAGATTTCTACACACATCTTAAGGTGAGATGAATATCATCCGTTCATCTTCCTCCTTGCACCGATCTCCCAAAAGCACCTCCAGAAATCCATCCACCCTTATTCACCCTCACGAAGACATATTTCTCCACGAATCCCTATCTCATCTTCACTTGAATGATGAGGAGGATGAAGACACCTAAACCTAGATTACCAAATCTAGGCATGGCTTTCCCTAGGAAATCATCTCCTCACCATCAAGACTCTATGGAGTCGATATCTCTCCTAGAATATAACTATGGATCTAGCACCAAGGGAGAGGGGAGGAAGCTCACATCATTTCCAGCGGTACCACCATTTCCGGCCATGGATCTAGTCATCCTCCTCCGTGGCATCAGTTGCTGTTGTTCTTCACGGCAAAGGAAGGAGAGAGAGAGAAGACCACCTCCAAGTGCTCTGAGTGCTTCCCTCGGCTCTGTCGATTTCGCGAGGTCCACGATGACGGCAAGATCGATCGGCAAGGATGGCTAGGGTTCGGCTTTATCGTCTTTATAAACCAATGTATTAGGTTAAATCCCTTCTGCCACGTGTCAACGCCCCATTGGACCGCCCCTAATGGGTCATATTGAAATGACCCGGTTCAAGGAATCATCCAGCACGAATCCCGAAGTCCGATTCGGTCCGCTTGTAAGAGCCGGCAAATCTGCCTGGGCGAAGAAAACGCACAAGTCAAATTCGGCGGGAATCAACTGTCATTCTCGACGATCGGTGAGAATCGCTGGACATTCTCGATGAATTCATCGGGTATCATCAATGATACCCGACGAATTTCACTTAGCCAACTTATCGGAAATCCTGGCATTGAGTGCATTGAGTGTCAGTCAGCGATACTCGGCGATCGGTGGGTATCACCGGGCATTCTCGACGATCGGTGAGAATCGCCGGGCATTCTCGACAAATTCGTCGGGTATCAACAATGATACCCGACAAATTTCACTGAGCCAACTTATCGGAAATCCTGGCTTTGAGTGCGTTTAGTATCAGTCAGCGATACTCGACGATCGGTGGGTATCACCAGGCATTCTCGACGATCGGTGAGAATTGCCGGGCATTCTCAACGAATTCGTCGGGTATCAACAATGATACCCGACGAATCTCCTTTTGGCCATTTCCTTTCAATCCGTTGGATATCACTCAACCCTACACTCCATTCAACGCACTTGACACTTTTTTCCAGTGCACCCCGAGCCCGAGTCAAGTCTCTTTACTCAGAACTCGTGCAAGGGGCCTAGCGCGAATCGGGACATTACAAATCCTATAAACAAAATAAAAGATTTCGTCCCCGAAATCAGGCTGAGGTCATGGGGAGTAAAGCATACAGAAAATAAATATGCTTTTGAATAAAAATACCGTAAGGAAACAGCTCCGGGTAGCATCTTTGCATCAAATCCATTGGCTCCCAAGTAAATTTTTCCTTCCCATGATTAGACCATAGCACTTTTACCAGAGGCACACTTTTGCGGCGTATGGTTCTGATCTCATTATCAACGATCCATACCGGCTCCAATTGCACAGATCTGTATGACGCCACCTTACCATCAGTTGTGGGGATGTATTGTTCAGGCCGCAACAGCGTCTTTCGAAGCGACGATATATGGAACACATCGTGGAGATTTTCTAGATCGTGCGGTAGCTCCAGCCGATAGGCCAAAGGGCAAATCCTTTCCTTTATAACATAGGGTCCAACATACCGTGGGATGAGCTTCTTCACTCCCCGCACCCGTGACACTCCATCCATAGGCCAGATTCTCAGGAACACTTTATCACCCACTTGAAATTCCAACATACGGTGTTTCGCTTTATAATACTTTGCTTGCCGACTCTGAGCCTCAAGCATGCGATTCCGTATCAATCTTACTACCGAATTAGTATCGTCAATATACTCAATTCCCAATGCCTTCGGGTCTTCATCTTGCACCCAAGACAAGGGGGTTCTACACCTTCTTCCATAAAGGGATTCATAGGGCGCCATGCCAATGCTAGCTTGATGGCTGTTGTTGTAGGAGAAATCCACTAAGGGCAAGAGTCTTTCCCACGGCTCTCCCCTATCTATCACACACAACCTCAAAAGATCCTCCAATGTTCGGATGGTCCGCTCAGACTGCCCGTCCGTCTGTGGATGGAATGCGGTGCTGAAGGTAAGGCGCGAGCCCAAATACGCCTGTACCGCCTTCTACTCCTTGGAGGTAAAACGACCATCCCAGTTAGAAACTATCGTCTTAGGTACGCCGTGATACCGTACAAACTGCTCCACAAAAAGGCGTATTGAGACATCCACATGAGCCTCCTTCATAGGAATGAACCGGGCAACTTTCGTCTGGCGATCAACGATCACCCACACTGAATCATTCCCTGAGCGGGAGCGAGGTAGCCCATGTACGAAGTCCATGAAAATATCCTCGAACTTCCACTCGGGGATTGGCAATGACTGCAACAGGCCACCGGTGCTCCTGCACTCCTCCTTCACTCTTTTGCAGGCTTCACAATGCGTGACAAAGTACCAGACATCCTTCTTCATTCCTGTCCAACACATCGTCTTCCGTAAGCCGACGTACATCTTTGAAATTCTCGGGTGCACGGAATATTGAGAGCAATGTGCTTCTCTCAAGATATCCTCCCAGATTCTGCCACCTTTGGGAATGTAGAGCAGGCCGCGAAAGTAAACGAGGCCATCCTTTAGTGTGTACTTGTCGGTAGTCCCATCTTTGATTAACTTTATTGCTGGGGCCAAAGCCGCATTCAATCCTTGCTCCACTCGGATCCGATCCCGGATATCACAAACTATGCTCATGCTGGACAAGTACTCCATATATTCTGCCGAAGAAGCCTTAAATATTAAGGTAATGTCAATCTCCTCAATCATCTGTGCCAACTCCATGCTCATCAACCGAGACTCTAGTCTCGAGCCGGATACTTTCCCACTCAACGCATCGGCTACCGAGTTCGCTTTTCCGGGGTGGTAGTTCAAGGTGAACTCATAGTCGCATAGAAACTCAAACCACCGCCGTTGTCTTAAGTTCAATTCCTTCTGGGTATGGACGTACTTCAAGTTTTTATGATCCGAGAAGATTTCGCAGTGGACGCCGTATAGATAATGCCTCCATACCTTCAAGGCGAACACCACTGCTCCTAGCTCCAAATCATGCACCGGGTAATTGATTTCATGCTTCTTCAATTGTCTCGAAGCATAAGTAATTATGTGCCCGTGATGCATCAACACCGCTCCCAACCCCTGATAAGACGCGTCCATGTAAACTTGGAATCCTTCCTTCCCAGACGGAAGGACAAGGATGGGGGTGGAGGTAAGTCTATCCTTCAATTCCTGGAATGTCGCTTCATATTGGAGTGTCCACTCAAATGGCACACCTTTCTTTGTCAAAGAAGTAAGCGGGAGGGCAATCTTGGAGAATCCTTTTACGAACTTGCAGTAGTATCCGGCAAGTCAAAGAAAACTTGTCACATCGGCCGCCGACTTCAAGGGCGACCACTCCTTCACTGCACACACCTTAGCCGGATCCACCGCAAGTCCAGCCCCACTGATTACATGACCCAAGAAAGCCACTTCCCTAAGCTAGAATTCACACTTTCTAAACTTGGCGAACAGGGCGTGCTCTTTTAACTTTTCCAGAACAAAGGCCAAATGCCCGACATGTTCTTCCTCCGTCTTCGAGTAGACTAAGATGTCGTCAATGAACACAATGACGAAGACATCTATATAGGGCTCAAACACTTTATTCATCAAGCTCATGAAAGCTGATGGGGCATTTGTGAGCCCAAACATCATCACTTTGAACTTATATAAGCCGTACCTTGAGCTGAAAGCTGTTTTCTGAATATCGTCCTCTTGTATTCTCAATTGGTAATACCCCCAGCGCAAATCTAGCTTGGAGAACCAATGCGCTCCCACCAGTTGGTCGAACAACTCATCGATTTGAGGTAACGGATAGGTGTTCCGTACCGTTAGTCGGTTGAGTTCCGGATAGTCTATACATAAACGCAGGGTTCCATCTTTCTTCTTAACGAATAGAATAGGGGCTCCCCAAGGTGATGAGCTGGGGAGAACAAACCCTGATTCTACCAACTCCTGCAGTTGAACTCTAAACTACGCGAGTTCTTTTGGGGCCATCTGATAAGGGGTCCTGCAGACAGGCTTAGCTCCTGATACAAGCTTAATCTGAAAATCCACTTCTCTATGCGGGGGTAACCCTGGAAATTTCTCGGTAAATACCTCAGGGAAATCCCGTGCTACCCGCACATCCTTCACATCTACCCTGACCTCCTTCAGTTCGAAACATATCATGTAGACTTCATCCCCTCTCCTGTGAGCTTTCAAGGTCTGGATTGAGGATAACAATAATCGTGGTGCGAACTTTATACCTTGGAGGATTACATCAGTTTCTCCATGTCTCAAATAGATTTGCTTCTCCGCACAGTCGATTTTTGCATGATGCCAATCCAGCCACGCCATGCCCAGAATGAGGTCGAATTCTGGTATTCTCAAAATTATGGCGGGGGTATCAAAGGTCTTTTCCCCAATGGTTATCTCCAACTCGCACTTCGCAGTTGCCGTCATCTAGGATCCATCTGGGAGGCGTACTCTTCGAGCAATACCAGTGAACTATTGCACTCTGTGTATGTCCTTGATGAAGTCTTCGGACACGAAAGAATGTGAGGCACCGGTGTCAAACAACGTATAAGCCGGTTTCCTGCCGACCATCACGGTGCCTAAGTGTCATTAATAATACTCAAGATAGACGTCTGGTATATCTTAAGTCACTAGAGAATATTGATGGGAGCAAAATTGCTAATTCAAATCGTACCTGCAATCTTCTCCTGAGGATTCCGCTCTTGAGTCATGTCCAAGGCATACATTTGATCCCGAGCGGGTCCGGGGTTTCTTCCTCGTGTTCCATGTCCTCGACCACGCACATACCCTCGCTACCGAGGGGCTGCTAGAAGGAAAGCAAAAGGCGCATCTCCAAACAGTTGCGGACAGTAGCGTAGAATATGGCCCGGTTGGTTGCATTCAAAGCACACCCGCTCCTGCCTTCCGTCGTGTTGCTAAAATTATTGAGGTGGAGGTAATGCTGGCGGTTACGGAACCGGGCGCTCCTCTCTAAAGTTCTCGGGGAAACTCCCGCAACCTCTCTGATATCCTCTTCCTCTTCTATTGTAAAATCTCCTTCTGTTGCTGGGGCCGGCTTCCATCACGCCTTCCGCTGACCTCTTACCACTTCCCAAGTGGTTCGCTTCCAATCTCATCGCCATATCGATAATCTCCGCCATACTAGAGTCCACTATAAACAAAAGGGCTTGCCTTAGGGGATCTCGCAAGCCTTTATAGAATCGTTTGGCGTACCCTCTATCATCCAACTCATAGGAGTCAGCGAATCTAGCAAAGTGCTTAAACTCCCGTTGGTACTCTGTCACCGACATGGACCCTTGCTTTAGTTGCAAAAATCTCTCTTCAAGACCATCCCGAGCGGCTGAGGCGATGAAATGATCTAAAAAGGCTTCAAGGAATTCTCTCCAACTAATGTCCGTGTACACTCTTCCACAAAAAGTGGAGCCCATGAGCGACTTCCACCACCTTTTGGCATGCAGTTCTAAGAGTGTCACCACAAGGGTCACCGCCATGTTGTTTGGGCATCTTATTCCTGCCAACAATTCTTGTATAGTGTTGAGCCACTCTTCCGTACGCACCGCCGACTCTGTCCCAATATAAGCGGGAGGGGAGATAGCTCGGAAAATGCTTAACCAACTAGATCCCAGACCCTGTTATTGTAAAGGTGTCATCTGAGATTGGGACCTAAAGGCGTCCAAAATAGCTGTGAGCGTCTGGCCCAGCTCTGATTATTGGAATTGTGTAGGTACGGACGGGGCGGGGGTGCCCCTCACTGGCTAAGCATGTACTGGGATCTACACATAGGGTACAAACCTATGGTTAGGTTGGCTAATCTAAGGTTAAAGATGGACAAACTTAGTGTGAATTACATATGGGCACACCACTGCTTCCGCTAAGTCAGTTTGTCACAAAATTGATGAATCAAATGGGGGTGGCACAATTTTTAAGTGACTTTCTCCTTGGAGGATCGTAGCAAGATGATACCATTTGTAAGACCCCCTCCCGGAACACAGAACACAGCACGAGAGGGGTCGTATGCCCAGAACAGCCGCCTTGCGGTAACACTAACACTCAGGTCAGCCTGTAGCACAAGACGCCTATCCTGCCAGCTACAACCAATATCAACATGTAAATGCCAACCCAACCATAATAATATAAAGAAGTTAATCCACACTAAGCATAAGTCCATAAGTACAGCAAAAGAGAAGCTAAACAAGCTTATACATAATCATAGTACGTAAATAGAATTGCCCCGAAGGGCTACAAAAAAATCTCTCTCACTCACATCTGTAACCGACGGTAGCGACAGTACCGTCCCCTCAGGCCCTGTCGTCCTGGCCTAGCAGGACAGCTGCATAGCCTGCTGCTCCACCTGCGGGGTTTCCTCCTAAAAAGGAAGACGTAGCAACCGTTAGTCATAAAGACTAAGTGGCTTCAGATCCGCTCCCCCGGCGACTCCTCGGCACCGGGCGGAGAAAGGAACAGGTACAATATATAAAACAGTAGTACAAGCAGGTGAAGTAAGTATACAAGTCATAAGTAGCAATATAAGTAGTGTAAAAATGAACAACCTCTTAATCTACAGCAGTAAGATAGTATAATGTTATAACAGTAAGTAACTCAACTTATATGGATGTCCATACAAGCATATAAGTTGAGGGTCGTTCAGCAGTAAGTAATTCATCGTATAATAGTGCCCATACAAACTTATACGATAAGGGTCTTATGTATGTAATGAAGTGCAATGCTATGTATGCAATGCAATGACACACCCATGATCAAGCACATGCAACCGCTATGTCGACACAGACTTATAGTTCCCACTATTCGAGCAGGTAGCTAACTTCTCAGGCGTCAACCGTCGTGGCCAAACGGTGACACTAGAGCGAACATCTCCACTACTAGGCTGGTCTCCACACTACCTGGCCTAGGCCTCCGTACGCCTCAACGCTAAGAACACAACATCGGAGCTCACATGCGTACTACAGCTCAGCGGGTTCTCTTGGGAAATGTGCACAAAGATACTAGCTCCGAGCTGGCCTAAAGTATGACACAAAAGGAGCCCCGGAAATTAGCACGAGGACCAAGCCCGACCGTTCACTTGGCATGGAAGGAGCCTTGGGACGTGAACACCGAGGACCAAGCCCAACCGCCCAAGGTCTAACTGTCAACTCCCATCTGTGTGATGATTGGCGAGCCTATAGACCTGCCACACTATCCTTAACCCGGGATTACGACACTGCGTGTCGACTCACACCACATGCAATTCAACTATTTCGTGGCATGGAAGGAGCCTCGGGACGTGAACATCGAGGACCAAGCCCAACCATCCAATTTTACTCATCTCATCCTTATTCCAACTAGTGACGGTAAACACCGCACTTGTTACTTCCACAATGTTACCCGTAGGGAGACGACACTCTAAGCATTGGATTACTAATTCCCTTCTATCCATTCAACATACATCATGGCCATAGTTAAATTATTTATACATCTATCAATTTATAACTACACATTTATATCAGGCTCTTTCCATCAATTAAGCTTGTCCACAACTCGTTATACGAATTAAGATTTATAACCTCAACTTATCATATCACTTGGAAGATTATGTCAAAAGAGATCACCCAAGCCTCGAGTTGGATCGCAACATTAAATTCCACTTAATCGAATTCCACATTACACATCTCAGAATTTAGGTGCAGCCTTAATCCGGGCAGCAACTTCGACCAAGGATTCCCGTGGCCACAGAGATCCGACGAGTGCGTGTAACCACTCGTTGGAAAGATAATTAATAGGCCTACAACTTTTGTGTTTAGTTGAAAGCCCAGATCTGGCTAGAACACCCCCGAAATTTGACACGAAGATCGCTGCGTGCAGAAATAAGATTTCTGCACGCATCTTAAGGTGAGATGAACAGCATCTGTTCATCTTCCTCCTTGCACCTTTCTCCCAAAAGCTCCTCCAAAAATTCATCCACCCTTATTCACCCTCACGAATCCATATTTCTCCACGAATCCCTATCTCATCTTCACTTGAATGATGAGGAGGATGAAGACACCTAAACCTAGATTAACAAATCTAGGCATGGCTTTCCCTAGGAAATCATCTCCTCACCATCAAGACTCTATGGAGTCGATATCTCTCCTATAATATAACTACGGATCTAGCACCAAGGGAGAGTGGAGGAAGCTCACATCATTTCCAGTAGTACCACCATTTCCGGTCATGGATCTAGTCATCCTCCTCCGCGACATCAGTTGTTGTTGTTCTTCACGACAAAGGAAGGAGAGAGAGAGAAGGCCGCCTCCAGGAGCTCCGACTGCTTCCCTCGGCTCTGTCGGTTTCGCGAGGTCCGCGATGACGGCAAGATCGATCGGCAAGGATGCCTAGGGTTCGGCTTTATCGTCTCTTATAAACCGATGTATTAGGTTAAATCCCTTCTGCCACGTGTCAACGCCCCATTGGACCGCCCCTAATGGGTCATATTGAAGTGACCCGGTTCAAGGAATCATCCAGCATGAATCCCAAAGTCCGGTTCGGTCCACTTGTACAAGCTGGCGAATCTGCCTGGGCGAAGAAAATGCACAAGTCAAATTCGACGGGAATCAACTGTCATTCTCGACGATCGGTGAGAATTGCCGGGCATTCTCGACGAATTCGTCGGGTATCATCAATGATACCCAGCAAATTTCACTTAGCCAACTTATCGGAAATCCTTGCATTTAGTGCGTTGAGTGTCAGTCATCGATACTCGACGATCGGTGGGTATCACCGGGCATTCTCGACGATTGGTGAGAATCAACGGGCATTCTCGACGAATTCGTCGGGTATAAACAATGATACCCGACGAATTTCACTTAGCAAACTTATCAGAAATCTTGGCGTTGAGTTCATTGAGTATCAGTCAGCGATACTCGACGATCGGTGGGTATCACCGTGCATTCTCGACGATCGGTGAGAATCGCCGGGCATTCTCGACGAATTCGTCGGGTATCAACAATGATACCCGGTGAATCTCCCTTAGGCCATTTCCTTTCGATCCGTTGGATATCACTCAACCCTACACTCCATTCAACGCACTTAACACCTTTTGCCAGTGCACCCCGAGCCCGAGTCAAGTCTCTTGACTTAGAACTCGTGCGAGGGGCCTAGCACGAATTGGGACGTTACAGTTTCATCCAGTGGTTTTGTGAAAATATCAGCTATTTGATTATCTATTTTTACAAACTCTAGACTAATATTTTCCTTTTCAACATGTTCTCTGATACAATGAAACTTTATTTTTATATGCTTGGTCCTACTGTGTGATACAAGATTCTTATCAATAGAAATAACACTTGTAGAATCACAAAATAGTGGAATTCTACTTACCTGGATGTCATAAAAATAGAAAATGCAAGAGGAATGAATAAGAAATAAAGAGGAGAGAGGGGGGAGAACACATGCATGAATATATTCATGTGGCCGGCCACTCTCATGCATGCATTCTCCCCCCTCCCTCCTCTTTATTTCTTATTCATTCCCCTTGCATTTTCTATTTTTATTTCTTTTAAATCACATGCATGCACCTTGCCACCTCATCCATCATTCCCTCTCTCCTTTTTATTATTTTCTTCTCCACTCTTATTCACATTCATCTCCCCCTATATATTTTATTTTTATATTTTCATTCCCATAAATATAATGCAATGAATCTCTCCCTTATCTCTCTCCCCCATTAAATTAAATGCATGAACCTTCTCCCCTTGATGAGGCCGACCACCCTATTGTCTCCCCTCATCTAGAACATTCCTCCCTCTCCTATATAAAGGACCCCTTCCCCCCTTGTTTGAAGTTAAGTAGTTTTAGTGAGAAGTAGTTTTAGTCTAAAGTAGTTTAGAGTGAAGTTTTTGTAGAGAGCAAGAGAGAGTTCTTTCCTTGTTGTTGTTGTTTTCTTTCCTTTTTTAGGTGATTAATTTTGTCTTGTTATAATTTTTGTACCTCTTTTATTTAAGTAATGCAAATGTCATTTCATTCTCTTATTCTCATTTCCTTTTTCATTATGCTTAGCTAGTTCTTTTTGTGCCGGATCGCGATGATCTTTGTAATAAAATAATATCTTTTATTTTATGTTTGGATTTGTATTTTTCTATTTTGATCCTTGCTTGATTTCTTTTGTATCGACTCCGTATTTCTAGTATACGGCAGTAGATTCCGATCTCAATTCATAAAAGTCGAGAGACTCAGTGATTTGAAAGATCACTCAAGGAAGGAAGGAGTTGAACGCACCCCTAGAGATAGGATGACGTAAATCCTCCGGATTGGAGTCAAATCCAATAGTGCGGGTCACTTCGATAATGCGACTTTAGGCCATTTTTACTTGTAAAGAGATTTCGGTCAAAACGCCTATAAGTTAGGGGATTTAATGCTCTAGCGAGATTACTTCCTAATATCGGATCCGTCACGGTCTTAATAGAATTGCAAATGTAAACTAATTATTCCGTTATTTTATTTTAAAGTGAATCGTCGATCGAGCACTCTTTTCGCAATATTTTATTTCTCTTTTAATTAAGTTTAGTTTATTTTAATTTTCAAAACCAATCAATCGTTCGGTAGGATAATAGAGTCGTTGTGAGTAATAGTACTTGCCTGCCCCGAGTTTTTATACGACCATGATATTTTTCATATCCTATACTATATTTCAATAGGTACACTTGCCTTAATCGAGTATAGATTGGAGAATACGATTTTCTCTATCAAGTTTTTGGCGCCGTTGCTGGGGAAATTTTTTTGGCAATGTTACGAAAGCATCGAATTTATTACTTCTACTAAAATTCAAAAAAAAAATTATTATTTTTATTATTATATATATTATAATCCACCCACATCATCTTATTTCTACCCAACCTAAAATCTCTCGAAAAGGGTAAGGGGATTTAAGCGCCACCATTTTACATAGTACCATGCGAACCCTTCACCGGGTAGCCCTTGGGAAGTTCGGGAGCCAATCCATTAAATTAAAAAAATTCTATTTTCAAAAATATATATATATCTAAAAAAAATAAATCAAAAAACAAAAATTATTAATTTTTCTTTTTCTTTTTGGTAACAGTTTTTTTATGGAATTATCGTATTTTTGCGCATCTTGCGGGTGGCCCGACCACTTTTATTCTGAATGTCTTTCGGGGACCCCTCCCTTTTTTTATTTTAATTTTTCTGGGGAAGGTCAAAATGGCCAATTTGACCCTTACTCCAATTTTTATCCAACTTGGGAGATGGGAAACCCGTATTTTTCTTATGATTTTGCCCCGCAAAGCGCCGCGCCTCCAAATTTTAATTTTAATTCTATCGATAATGGGTATCTTGAATTGCAAACTTCTATTAATAATATTAATTCGCATTTCAAGACCATTATGGATTATCTTTCTCGTGAGGCCGCATCTTTTTCTTCGTCTTCTTCTCCATCTCCTCCTATTTCTTCATGTAATGAGTCACCGGATATCCCGGCTTGTCTTTTTCCTCTCGAGGAGGATAACTATTCGGTTATCCCGGATTGTTTCCTTCCTCCTTTGGAAGACACCTCTATGGATATTCTGTTGTGCTTCTTACCCATTGAGGATGACAAGACGTCTCCAATTTCTCCTTCTGAAGACGTTTGTGATTCCATTACGCTTTCCACTTCAACTGTTCCAAATTTTTCTCTTTTTAGCGAGTCTTCTTCTTCTTCTTTTATTTTAGATGATTCTCCTTTAGTTCTCTCTCCCCCTTCTTCTCTCGAAATTTCACAAGATTCTCCTTCTCCTTGTGAAATTTTCGTTGATGAAATTTCTTTTTCTACTTCTTTTATTCCTCTTTCTATTTCTTCTTCTTTTTTTTCTTCTTCTTTTGACGACTCATTCTTTCTCGCTTTATATACGGCGGAGTTCTTCTATAACTCCGTCCATTCTTTTTTGGGCGTCATTCTCTTGAAGTTTCCACCGCATGTCGGTGCGATTCTTCAATTTTTCTTTTTTTGCTTTACTCTGCTAAGCGCATACTTAGGGAGTTACCACTTCACTTTAATTTTTATTATCCATTTAGCTAACAAATAACGTCGAGCTCAGACGACGTTAAACAAAGAGCGCTCTTGGGAGGCACCCCTTGCTTATCCTTTTTGTTCTTTCTTTTTGTTTTGTTTTGTAGGAATAAAACCCCCGGCGGTTCGTTTGGCTCCATCATTTCCTCTCTTCCTTAGGCCTGAGCCGGTGTCCAGCTTAAGCATGGGGGAGCGACATCTGCATTCGGCCTTACGACTCCGGGGAAGTCGTTTTTTTTATTATTTTACTTTATTGCATCCCCCTCCCCTTTCTTCTTCCTTTTTCTTTTTTGTTTTTTATTTTTCATTGAGGACAATGCAAAATTTAAGCATGGGGGAGGGTTTGGTTATTTTCTTTCTTCTTTCTTTTCTAAAAAAAAATATTTAGTTTTATTAAGTTTTTTTTAATTTTGCTTTTATTTAGCCTTATCAAAAACCAAAAAATTAGAAAATTCAAAAATTTAAAAAAAAAAGATCAAATTTCAAAACCCAAAAAAAAAATTTGAAAATGTCAAAAAATCAAAAAAAATATAATAAACCTCATGCTTAGCTTTTTGTTATTTTTAGAAATTTAGTTTGAGTTAGTTTATAAGCATTATTTTTTTTTATTTTGCTAATCTTTTATTTCATCATGTTTAGGTAAATTTAATATTTAGTGATTTAGTTTTGAGGATCATCTTATGATTTTACTTTGCTTAGAGTAATTTATTTAGCACTTTTTCTCTTTTATTTTAAATAGTTTCAATTTTGTAGTAATTTTGTTTAAACAATTATGGATTCTAATGATTATTACCTCATGCTTTTCGATTCTTAGGAAATCTCAATCTACTAGTAGTTGCTCTCTAGTATTTTAGTTTATTTTCTAAAATCTTGTTTAACCCCTTATCCTTCCCTAATTCTCTTTTTTCTTTTATTTGTTAGCCTTTTACTACCAGTCTAGCCTTGTTCTTGACTATAGTGCCATTCTCATCAAGCTTGTTCCTATAGATCAATTTAGTTCCTATTATGTTATGATCCTTTGGTTTTGGCACCAGTTCCTAGACCTTACACCTTTTGAATAGACTGAGCTCTTGAAAGATGTAAGTTGTCTACATAAATCACCTAGAGGGGGGTGAATAGGTGAGATGTACGACTAATGTGGAATAAAAAATTTAGCAACTAGCACAAATAAGTAAGCAAGAAATCACACAGATGACAAGAGATTTATAGTGGTTCCCCGATCTTGGGTACGTACACTTTCCTCACCGATCTAGCAATTCACTAGACTCGGCTACTCCACTATTTCGGATTGCAAACAAATCCTACACCTCGAAACCACGTTCCTACAAAACTCAATCCAAATGGATCTATACTCGGAAGATAAAAACTTCCTACCACTCGGAGGACAACGCTCCTACACTCGGAGAATATTCTCCTACAAGATTTACAAATTGAGATTGAAAATAGAAACAGAAATATTCTCAAATCTGAAAGAAATATTCTCTAGGTCTTCTTCTTGAATCATTGCGGCTCTTTCAGAATTTGTAGAAGAAGATCCTTTGAAAATCTGACCTGAGAAAACTTGAATCTACTCGATCAAGGAGATAAAACCGATTCCTTAATCAGCAGATCTTCTAGATCGAATGCAGAGAGATCGATCTTGACGTGAGAGGCGGCTTTAAATGTCGTTCTTGAGAAAAGTCGCCCGAACCAGTAATTTAGGAAAGTACGTAATCTGCTCTTAAGAGATTTTTCTTTTTCTTTTCTGCTTAGGGTTATGTCTTAGAGAAAATACTTTATACAAGATTACCCTTAACGGCTAGAAAAGACATTAATGACCACACGTGGACCAATCACGTGTAGTCATTTGAAATTTCGGCTGTTCTGGACTTAGAACAAAAAATTTCTTGAAAGTAGACTTAGCTCTCCAGAAGTGGCTATAGTTCTCGAGAACTAGGATCTGAGTTCTCGAGAACTGTCAAGACTTCTCGGGAACAAAATTCTTTAGAAAAGATTTGGACTTCTCGAGAACACATGGTTTTTTTCTCGAGAACAAATTGACTTCTCGAGAACTTAACTTAGCAAAACATCTGAAATTCTCGAGAACAAGCACTTAGACAATTTTTCTGAACTTCTCGATAACAAAGAGGAAGACTTCTCGAGAACATAGGGAGCACTTCTCGAGAACTAAATAAGACTTCTCGAGAACTTAACTTAGAAAAATTTCTGAGGCAAATCCTAACTATTCAAGAAATTGAGCTGGCAGTTCTCGAGAACTGAAGCCAAGCTTCTCGAGAACAAATAAGGCCTCACTGAGAACTATACCTTAGGCTTATCGAAAACTGACCAAGACTTCTCGAGAACAAGGAGGACTTCTCGAGAACTATAACTTAGAAAATTTCTTGAATCTGCCCAGACTTTGAATGAACTAAGTAGTTAATCTTCTCAAGAACTATGAGAGCTTCTCTAGAACTAAACTACACTTCTCGAGAACTCTGAAGTTTCTTCTCGAGAACTTGAATTGGATAATTTTCAAGACTTGTAGAGACTGTTATCTTCTGGTCCTATCTTTATCCCATGCTCCCAATGTTTTAACATGAAGTGTATCCCAATTGAGAGGCTACACAAGAGTCAACACTTTGGATCACACGGTGAGGTATTACACTGTATGGTCCTGTGTTCCTGACCCACAATAGACTGACATTGGTCTATACTTCACACTAAGAATCTTCAAACATTCCACTAGAATAAGGATATCAAATACAACTTAATTCATTTTAGTTCAAGGGTGACTTCATGCAAATCTGGGTTATTGTGGATGCAATACCCAACAATCACCCACTATTTGTAGAATTTAGAACCCTCTAAACTAAGGTGAATTATCATAATAAAGAAAGAACTGGAAGAAGGAAATTGAATATAAATGCAAAGACAGATTAATTAAAGGCACAATATGCAAAACTAGGAATTGTATATATAAGTAATGTTTTAGAAACAATCAACATCCATTTCCTAAAAAAATTCTCAAAACAAAACATCATGAATCATCCTTTGCTTTGCTGTTGTCTGTCTTGCTAATCCTGCTGCCTCCTCTGATAACTGAAAGGCTTGGGATAGTACCTTGGGGGCTTTGGAGGAGCTTTAGGATTATTCTTTCCATATTCTCCGTCATATATCCTCTTTTTGGTCATGGACTTTTCATATGATTCCCACTCAGCAAAGCTGTAGTGAAGATGTATATTCTCATTAAAGTCCATGACTAGTTTAAGAGTTTAAAGAATTAGAGCGTTGGAAGTTGGGCTCAAAACTTCAGCAAATTCCTTTGCTTTTCTTCTATCTGCCTTTGGCTGGGGAACAGATTTGCTAGCAGAAGGACCTTCCCCAAACTTCCTTTTCTTGGGGATGTGAACCTCTGGTAGATCTTGAGGAATAATGTCATAACAAACATGGGAATAGGAAGCTGGAGGAGGTGCCTGATCTTCTGTTCTAGGGGAGAATGTAGGCATTTTAGGTTGAGGAACTTGGCTGGACTCACCTTGAGCAAGAGGATTTAAGTGATGAGGAATAATGTTGGGGTCAGCCTGAAAATCAGGGAAAATCTGGTTGTGCATCCAGACCGCTGTATCATATGAATGGAATTTGACTGATTGAATCTGTTCTAAGACATCCTTACTGATTGTAGTTAGTTTCTCATCCCAGATAGTTTTTGCATTTGCAGTAAGCTTTTCTACCTTTTCTTTCACTATGGTCTCCCCCTTTCTGATTTCTACAGATAGCTGATCTATGGAGACTTCTTTGAAAGTACCAACTTCATTGCATATCTTCATGATATTCTCTTCAGCTCTCTTTTCCAATTGAATTTGATTGTTTGCCAGGGTGATACATTGGCCCATGACTTGACCAATGCTTGTGATGGAGTGATCTATGGCTTTTCCTCCAATTCTGAACAATCCTTTGAGAGAATCACTATTGGCTTGAATCTCTGCAAAGCCTCTACTCATTTCTTTCTCAAGGGCAATTACCTGATCTTTGACAGTCTGAAGAGATTCATCAAAATATTTCCTCTTGTTAGCTAACATTTCTTCAATCTTTGACAGAATATCTGAATTTGTAATTACAGCAGCAGCAGCAGGAGCAGGGGTGGTAGAATCAATATGAGGTGATGGAGGAGCTTTCAATGGGGGATTTCTTCCAGTATTACAGAGCTCTGGGCTCTTAAAGTATGAGAAACTGTATCTCTCTCCTCATCAATAAATCTAGGAAGGGAGAAATCTAGATTCTGAGAGGGGCTTCCACCTCCTCAAGGGCTTGCACATCCTCTTCAGATAGAAGTATGGTTTTTAGTGGAGTTGATTCTTTTCTTGGAGAGGGAGAAGGAGTAGCTTGGGGTGAAGGATCTTTGGATGGGTCTTCAGGGAGATCTTTGGAAAGGGGGGAAGGAGGTTCTTCGGAGGTAAGCTCTTCTATAATCTTGTCTATAGCTTCATTTGTGTACTTTAGAATTTCTTAGGCTGGAACATCTGATTGGTTTGGCTCTGGTGTGACTGCCACAGGGCTCCTGACTGGATATATCACTGGGCTTCTTAGAGGAGATCTGGCTGAAGGGGTAGGAATTCTGATACCTGAGGCAGAGTGTGCAGGCTCCCCCTCAGTTGCTACACCAGATTGTTCAGTAACATGATGTAGAGGAGGAGATGGGTTCCTAACCTCTAAGACAGAAGCTCCAACTTCTTTAGCTATTTGCCTTGGGTTCTTCAGCTTAAACTCCAATCTCTGGATGGAGGCTAAGAAAATCTTCTTAAGGTGATGAATTGTGGTACCTTTGGATGTTTTGAAGGTAACGGGATCAATCTCTCGCAAAATCAATGAGATTATCCTTGCAAATTTGGGAGCTTTGATGCTGTCCCTGATCAACTCAAACACCATCAAGCCAAACTGAAATTTCTTCCTCGAGACAATGGCAGTCATTACTCCAAATAGATCATTAGTAATGAAACTAATTGACCCTGTTTTGCACCATATGATTTTTCCAATAATGTCTATAAGAAATTTCCCTACATCATTGAAAAGGGTTCTCCTGAAGGAGTGAAATTCCTTAGATACTCCATAGAAGGAGTAGGTCATGTCATAGTCTTCCAAAGTTAGGTCATCTTCCTAACCTACAACGAGCATTCTCAGAACCTAGGAAACTCTCGTCTTGTTCAACTTTATCTTGATCCCTCTGACTTGAGTTTTTAGAATCTTACCATTGCTTTTCACCTTAGCATTCTTGAAGAACTCCTCGACATCAGGAAAGGGAACCTTGAAGGGTTCTGTCAAAACGAACATGAGGCCGGTGGTTTCGAGAAGAATGAGAAGGTTCTGGAAATCGTCTTAAATGTCTGCAATTCCTGTGACTACTAGTTCACTGCCGACTCCAATCTTGGAAACCTGCACCATGAAAGCTGACGGTGGCGACGGACTGAGCGCGAGACTGCGGCGGAGACAGGGGTTTCTTACGGCGGAAGACGAAGATTTTGAGAGAAGTGATTTTGAAATGGCGGTTGATTTAAGATTTCTAAAATATTTTATATATATAGAGACATAGTAATGTCAATTATGAGTCTAATTAACCTAGGATTAGGACAGAAATTAAGAGGTTTTCGAAATAGAAGAGTTAGCAGAAATTGTCAAAAAGATGGGCAATTTCTTGAGAGGCAAGTTTTGTTCTCGAGAAGTGGCAGATAGTTCTCGAGAAGCAAGATGTAGTTCTCGAGAGCTGGCAGATAGTTCTCGAGAGGAAGGCTTTAGTTCTCGAGAACTGGCAGATAGTTCTCGGGAAGTAAGTATAGTTCTCGAGAGCTATCCTTCTACTTGAGAAATTCTGACCTTTTTTGAGATTCCTCGATTCTTGAGCCTTTGAACTGATCACCTTGGCCTAATCTTCCTTGTTCAGTATCCCAAGTTCATTTTTGAAGAAATTTAATGGTCTCGTCTAGCGGCTTTGTGAAAATATCTACAACCAGCCGATCTGTTGGCACGTACTGCAGATGCACATCCCCTTGCTTCCACATGCTCCCGGATGAAGTGGTATCTCAGCTCGATGTGCTTTGTCCGGCTGTGTGAGACTTGGTTGTTTGCGATTACGATTGTGCTGGAGGAGTCACAGAACAATGGAATGTCCATGACCTTCATATTGTTATCCTCTAGATAGTTTTTTAGCCAAAGCAACTGTGCACAACAACTACCGACAGAAATGTATTCTGACTCGGCCGTTGAGATGGCGACACAGTTTTTCTTTTTGCTGCTGCCAGAGATAAGCCTTCTTCCTAGGAATTGGCAAGTCCCAGAAGTGCTTTTCCTGTCGTCTTTGCTTCCTGCAAAATCTGCATCTGAAAATCCAATAAGTTCACTATCATTACTTCTTGGGTACCATAAGCCAAGATTTGGTGTACCTTTAAGGTATCTCAAAATTCGCTTCGCAGCAAAATAGTGAGATTCCTTATAGTTCACCTAAAATCTAGCGCATACACATATTGAGAACATTATATCTGGTCTACATGCGGTAAGGTAGAGCAAGGACCCAATTATGCTTCTGTACTTGGTATCATCAAAAGGTTTCCCTTTCTCATCCTTGTCCAGAGACATAGTTAAGGCCATTGGAGTCCTCATAGAGGTTGCATTCTTCATTCTGAATTTCTTAAGTAGATCTTTGGTGAACTTGGTCTGTGAGATGAAAATTCCATCCTCAGATTATTTCACCTGAAGCCCTAAGAAATACTTCAGCTTTCCCATACTGCTCATTTCAAACTTCCCTTGCATAAGTTAAAAAACTTCTTGCAGAGGTTGTTATCCGTAGAGCCAAAAATAATGTAATCGACATAGATCTGCACTAGCAAAATCTTTCCATTTATTTCCCTAAGAAATAATTTCTTGTCGATCTTTCCTCTTGTGAACTTGTTCTCAAGAAGAAAACTAGACAGCGTCTCATACCAAGCTCGAGGAGCTTGTTTAATACCATATAATGCTTTCTGCAGTAAATAAAAATGATTAGGAAAAGTTGAGTCAACAAAACCTTGCGGTTGCTCTACATACACTTCTTCCTTTATGTTACAATTCAGGAAGGAGGATTTTACATCCATCTGATAGACGGTAAAGCCCTTAAGTTCAGCATAAGCAAGGAATAACCTGATCTCCTCCAGTCTTGCCACTGGAGCATACGTTTGATCGAAGTCGATTCCTTCTTCTTGACGATAGCCCTTGGCAACGAGTCTGGCTTTGTTCTTTATAATAGTTCCATCTTCGTCCATCTTGTTCCGGTAGACCCATTTTGTCCCGATGATGTTCTTACTCTTGGGTCTAGGAACAAGTGTCCAAACTTTGCAACGTTTTAACTGATTTAACTCTTCTTCCATGGCTAGAATCCAGTATGCATCCGAGTTTGCTTCCTCGAATTTCTTTGGTCAACCTATGATAGAAAAATTAAGAATAAATTCTCGTTAGTTGTACCTCGATGAGTTCTGACACCATCCCGGGGATCTTCTATGATTTGGTCCAAGGGATGATCCTTCAGGTGTCTGAGCTCTAGAGTCCTTGCATCTGGGATCTCTTCAGCCACTGGAGTTACATCTTCAGCTGGGATGAATTCTTCATCTTGATCATCTACCTCTCCAATTGGGGTTGTAGAGGTGATCTTGGTTAACTTTTCAACTTTATCTTAGGTAGGTTCATCTAGGCTTAGTTCCTTTATCTTTGTACCTGCATCTTCAATAAGCACACTAGAAGAGTTGCTTTGCAGCAAACTCGTCTCATCAAATACATTGTGTATTGATTCATCTACCACCAGAGTTTTTCTATTAAATACTCTATAGGCCTTACTATGGCTACTATAACTTACAAAAATACCTTCAAAGCTTTTCTCGCTAAACTTGGTAGTGTGATACTTGCCGTTGTTAAGTACGAAGCACTTACAACCAAAGATTCTAAAATATGAAATGGTTGGTTTCCTGCCTTTTAGAAGTTCGTAAGGAGTCTTATCATGGTTCTTGTTGATGAGTGCTCGATTTTGCACGTGACAAGCGGTGTTGACGGCTTCAGCCCAGAAGTACTCTGGAAGTGAGGCATCACTCAACATTGTCCGGCGAGCCTCTATGAGTGTTCTGTTCCTTCTCTCAGCTACTCAATTTTGCTGTGGAGTGTGAGGAGAGGAAAACTCATGAAAGATGCCTGGACTTTCACAGTATTCTGTCATGGCCCCAGACTTGAATTCCGTTCCATTGTCAATTCTGATTTTGACTATTGAGCAGTTGTATTCATTCTGGACTTGCCTAACAAAATTAGTGAAAGTATAGAAGGTATCTGACTTGTGTTTCATAAAGAACACCCACGTAAAGAGCGGGTGATCATCCACAATAACCAACGTATATTCCTTACCTCCCAAACTTCTAACTTGCAGTGGACCGAACAAGTCCATTTGAAGAAGCTGTAAGCTTCTATTAGAATCCTTGCCTATAATGCTTTTAAATGAACTCCTAGTTTGTTTTCCTTTTATACAGGCATGACAAGGGCTGTCCTTAACGTACTTGACATTAGGGGCATCACGTACTAAGTTATGAGAGAATAGTTTATTAATAGTTTTGAAATAAATATGTGCTAGTCTCTTGTACCATTGGTCAGCAAGAGATACACTACTTTTTGCTAAAAGACGTACTGGTGTAGAGGATTCAATACAGATGAAATTTAAAGAGAAAATATTTCTGCTTCTAGTGCTTGATAAAATAGTTTCCATATTGTCAACCGATTTTATCAAACACTTGTCAGCATGGAATTCAACCACGTATCCTTTGTCGCATAGTTGGCTTATGCTGATGAGATTGTGTTCCAATCCTTCAACATAGGCTACATCTGAAAAGGATACGTTACCGTTAGTAATCATACCGTAGCCTTTGGTAATTCCTCGATCCTAACCTCCAAAGATGACCTTTGGTCCGTTCAACATCGGTTAAAAGTTCTGGAGTAGGCTCCTTGTCCCGGTCATATGCCGAGAACATCCACTATCCAAATACCAGTTTAGCGTTTTAATGGTCTTTGGACGTACCTGCAATTATAATCACTTAGCCTTAGGAACCCAAACACGTTTTGGTCCTTGGTATCGAGTTAGAATACTCCCCCTACGAGTATTAACATCATGTGTGGTCATTCTCACATTGCTAACTTGAGGAGTTGCAGTATTTTTAGGATTGAACCAACAATCTATGGCAAAGTGACCAACTCTACCACAGCACCAACAATCGAATCTGTTGTATCTTTGCCTTATAATCTCCTGCTTGACCTTCTTGAGAGGAGGTCCAGCAGGGGTAGCATCCTTGGAGGAAGAATCTTCATGCTAATGGCAACTATATGAAGTCTTCTCATTCATAGTCTTTTCCACAACAGGTTTTACCTTTGGTTCCTTCTTGATGTTATGACCATGAACATAAGGGCCATAGCTCTGAAGTTGAATCTCTTCATAAGGTGCCTTAAAGACACTCTCGCCAAAGTTATGAGGGCGAGTCCAACCTTGGTATCTTGACTTAGGCTTCTCCGGGATCAGCCTAGTGAAGTGTCCATAGGTGGACTCATAGTTGAATTCGTTCACAGGAAAGATAACATTCTTGAACGAGACTGGCTCCAAAGGAGCTTTCCTTTTTTCCTCAGCCAAGGCCTTCTTGGCAACCTTATTCTTTCTCTTGGCCTTCCTTCTCCTAGAGGATTTACTAGGAGAACCTTTGTGGCCTAGACCAGCACCCTTGGCCTTAGCTGAGAATTCAGCAATCAGAGGAAGTACAGTCTTAGGCTTAGAGAAACCTTCTACAAGTTTATTTTCAGCCGAGAGTTATTCTTCCAACTCCTTGATGATTTTCTCCTTAAGGTCAAGGTGCTCAAGAGCCTTGTTATATTCTTCAATAGATTTATAGAAGTGTTCCTTGAGAGAGTCAGTCTTTGAGAGTTCTTCTCTTAAGGTGCTCTCTGTATCTTTTAGTGACTTTATATATTTAGCTTGAGTTTTCACAACTCGGCAACATTTGTCGTAAGCCTCGAGTAACTCCTTATATTATCCCATGAGTTCAGATTCATCCTCAGAGTGATAGTCCTCTTGCTCATTATCATCATCAGATTCTAAATGAGGGGTGCGAGATTTTACCTCCCCAGTGAAATAGGGGACTTGTTCATCATCAGTTAGAGCAATTAGCCCAAAGTAGGCTTCTTCCTCTTCTGCACTCGACTCAGATGAGTCAGAGTCACAGAGGGTTTTGCCCTTCTTGGCCAACAGGCTCTTTTCTGTCCTCTTTTTACTGTAAGACTTCTTCTCTTCTCTTTTGCCACCCTCTTTCTTCTTATGGGGGCAATCCGCAATGACGTGACCTTGCTTATTACAACAATAACAAACGATGTCAGTCGAATAATGTTTGTTCGGTTTAGAACCATACCTATCGTGGCTGCTTGAGCCTTTTCTATGGCGATCAAAATCAGTGCGTGATCTTCTATAGGAGGCATACTTGCCTTTCCATTGCTTCTTCATGCTCAAGAATTTCTTGAACTGCCTTGAGAGTAGAGAGAACTCTCAATCAGATAGCTCTGAGCCAGAGGAGCTTGGCTCAGATTATTCTTCTTCATCAGCATCAGGAGCTGGGGCAGGAGAGCTAGCCTTTGTCTTCCTTAAGCTATCTGCCTTCAGAGCGACAGACTTCTCCTTGGATGCAGACCTGCTCATCTCTTCTTCAGCTTTTCTTGAGTTGATTTGGAGCTCGTAAGACATAAGCTTTCAGAATAGATTCTGCGGGTCCGTCTCGGCAAACCTTCCGAACTCCCGAATGGCGCATACCTTATTATCCCATTCCTTGGTAAGGGATCTTAAGAATTTGTCATTCAGTTCCCCATTTGTGAAGACTCGGCCATAAACTTTTAGGCCATTGACTATCTTGAAGATGTTCTCAAAGGTATCAGCTATGGCTTCCTTGAGACCTTGCCTTTAGGCTTCATACTTCTTATTTAGAAGGGATCTCCGATCATACCTAACTTCTTCAGTGCCTTCCATCAGAGTCACCAGGGATTGCCACATCTCCTTGGCAAACTGGCAATGAATCAGATTTTACAGCATCGAGTCATCGACTGCACTTGCTATAATATTTTTAGCTTTCTTGTCCAGGGAGACAAGTGCAATCTCGTCCTTATCCAAGTCAATCAACTTCTTTGGGACTTGTCTGGTTGGATCTAATCTAGATGCAATCATAGGAACATATGGACCTTCTTCAACAATCATGAAGATCCGAGGGTCCACTGCTTCCATGAAGAGTTTAACTCTTTCCTTCCATATAGGGAAATTGTTCTTTGTGCAAATAGGGAGCTTAGCAAAATCCTTGGTCTTACTCATGCTTGATACTTCTCTAAAGACAACTTGGGAAGGATCGGATAAAGGTGTTAACCTTTTCACGATCAACCTTCCCCTTGATACCAATTGAAAGATCTAAGTTGTCTACCTAAATCACCTAGAGGGGGGTGAATAGGTGAGATGTGCGACTAATGCGGAATAAAAAATTTAGCAACTAACACAAATAAGTAAGCAAGAAATCACATAGACGACAAGAGATTTTTAGTGGTTCCCCAATCTTGGGTACGTCTACTTTCCTCACCGATCTAGCAAATCACTAGACTCGGCTACTCCACTATCTCGGATTGCAAACCAATCCTACACCTTGGAACCATGTTCCTACAAAACTCGATCCAAATGGATCTACACTCGGAAGATAAAAACTTCCTACCACTCGGAGCACAACGCTCCTACACTCGGAGAATAATCTCCTACAAGATTTACAAATTGAGATTGAAAATACAAACATAATTATTCTCAGATCTGAAAGAATTTGTCTCTAGGTCATCTTCTTGAATCGTTGCGGCTCTTTTAGAATTTGTAGAAGAAGATCCTTTGAAAATCTGACCTGAGAAAACTTGAATCTACTCGATCAAGGAGAGAAAACCGATTCCTTAATCAGCAGAACTTCTAGATTGAATGCAGAGAGTTCGATCTTGACGTGAGCGCCGGCTTTAGATGTCGTTCTTGAGAAAAGTCGGTCGAACAAGTAATTTAGGAAAGTACGGAATCCGCTCTTAAGAGATTCTTCTTTTTCTTTTCTACTTAGGGTTATGTCTTAGGGACAAGACTTTATATATGATTACCCTTAACGGATAGAAAAGACATTAATGACGACACGTGGACCTATCACGTAGAGTCATTTGAAATTTCGGCCGTGTTGCACTTAGAACAAAAAATTTCTGGAAAGTAGACATAGCTCTCGAGAAGTGGCTATAGTTCTCGAGAACTAGGATCTGAGTTCTCGAGAACCGTGACGACTTCTCGGGAACTAAATTCTTCAGAAAAGATTTGGACTTCTTGAGAACACAAGGTTTAGTTCTCGAGAACTAATTGACTTCTCGAGAACTTAACTTAGCAAAACTTCTGAACTTCTCGAGAACAAGCACTTAGAAAATTTTTCTGAACTTCTCTAGAACAAAGAGGAAGACTTCTCGAGAACTGAGGGAGGACTTCTCGAGACCTAAATAAGACTTCTCGAGAACTTTACTTAGAAAAATTTCTTAGGCAAATCCTGACTATTCAAGAAATTAAGCTGGCAGTTATAGAGAACTGAAGCCAAGCTTCTCGAGAACAAATAAGACTTCTCGAGAACTATACCTTTGGCTTTTCGAAAACAGACCAAGACTTCTCGAGAACAAGGAGGACTTCTCGAGAACTATAACTTAGAAAATTTCTTGATTCTGTCTAGACTTTTCATGAACTAAGTAGTTAATCTTCTCGAGAACTATGAGGGCTTCTCTAGAACTAAACTACACTTCTCAAGAACTCTGAAGTTGCTTCTCGAGAACTTGAGTTGGATAATTTTCAAGACTTGTAGAGAATGTTATCTTCTGGTCCTGTCTTCATCCCATGCTCCCAATGTTTTAACATTAAGTGTATCCCAATTGAGAGGCTACACATGAGTCAACACTTTGGATCACACAGTGAGGGATTATACTGTATGGTCCTGTGTTCCTGACCCACTAAAGACTAACATTGGTCTACACTTAGCACTGAGAATCTGCAAACATTCAAATACAACAAGGATATCAAATACAACTTAATTCATCATAGTTCAAGGGTGACTTCATGCAAATCTGGGTTATTGTGGATGCAATACCCAACAGCTCTTCTTGCATTGCATCAATCAATTTGGTGTCTTGCATGGCCTCTTCAATCTTCCTGGGTTCTATCTGAGATAGGAAGCTAGAACAAAAAACTGTGTTCATGCTCCTGCTCCTTGTTAGAATACCCTGACTTGCATCACCAATGTTCTGGTGAGCTAGATGATCCTTAAGGTGTCTCCTTGCTGGAGGAATTCTGTCAGCATTATGGCTATCTCCAGTTTCCTTATCTTGATGCTTCATATTTTCTTCTTCACCCAGAGGGACTTGATCTCCCCCTAGATAACTGACATCTTTATCCTCATCTAGTTTAGCAGGAACATCTTCATTAATGGTAATCTTGTCCAGCTTATCAGTTAGAAATGTAGAACTAACTGAAGAACTAGACCATTCACTGTTAATAAACATTGACTCATCAAATACAACATGGACAGATTCATCTACAACTTAAGTAGTCAAGTTGTAGATCTTGTATGCTCTACTATGGTTACTGTACCCAACAAATATCCCTTATAGGGATTTGGCAGCAAACTTAGTGTGGTAGTGTTTACCATTGACTAGTACAAAACACTTACTACCAAAGATTCTTAAATAAGATATGTTTTGTTTTCTGCCTTTTAAAATCTGGTAGGGAGTCATCTTGTTTTTCTTGTTGATGGAGGCCCTATTGAGCACATGACATGCAGTATTTATTGCCTCTGCCCAGAAGTATTCAGGGAGATTTGTGTCATTCAGTAGAGTTCTACTGGCTTCAATTAGAGTCCTATTCTTTCTTTAAGAAACACCATTTTGCTGAGGAGTTATAGGTGAAGAGAATTCCTGATGAATCCCAAGTTCTTCATAGAATTTTTCATACATTTAAACTGAAATTCAGTTCCATGTTCACTTCTGATTTTGATCACTGAGCTGTTGTATTCATTCTGTATTTGTCTGACAAAAGTTTGGAAAATAGTTCGGGGTTCAGATTTCTGCCTCAAGAAGAAAACCCATGTAAATCAAGAATAGTCATCCACAACAACAAGTGTGTATGCTTACCTGCCAAGACTATGGACTGGCATAGGACCAAACAAATCCATATGCATGAGATACAAACATCTCTTTGAATCTTTGATGTCAAGTGACCTAAAAGAGGACTTAGTCTGCTTGCCTTTTTTGCAAGCTGAGCACACACCCTCTTTTATGCACTGAACTTGAGGACCATTCCTCACTAAACCGATGCTGAACAGCAGTAAATTGACTTATAGTTCAGATGAGCAAGCCTTTTGTTCCATTTGACACAAAGAGAAGCTTTCTCTCATACAACCAAACAAATAGGTGAGTTGTTTGACTCACACTCTAGGTTTAGGCAATACACATTTTCTTTCCTAGTGCTAGTCAAAATGATCTCTTGATCACTTGACCTTTTTACTAGGCACTCCCCTTTGAGGAATGAAATATCATAACCTAGGTCACTAAGTTGACTTATGCTAATCAGGTTATGTTTTAGACCCTTTACATAAGCCACTTTAGTGATTGTAATTGAATCACAAGATATGTTACCAAATCCTTTGATGATTCCCTTTTATTATCCACCAATGATTACTTTTGGTCCATTCTTTATGGGCACATAGTCCCTCAACATGCTCCTTGTTCCAGTCATATGTCTGGAACACCCACTATCCAAGTACCATATATGGGTATGGCCACTTCGATTTACCTGCAATAAATAAAGAATCACTTACCCTTAGAACCCAACTTGCTAGTGGGTCCTAGGTCCTTATTAGTTTGAAACCCTGTGACTGATCTAACAGGAATCCTTCTTTTGGTTTTAACACTTAAGTTAAACCAGCAATCTATGGCAAAGTGACCCACCTTGCCACAACACCAACACTCAAACCTATTATACCTATTCTTAGGTATAAGCCCTCTTACTTTGTTGTTTGTAGACTTATTAAGTGTTGGTGCTGGAACAGAATTCTTCAAGAACTCCTCTTGAATATGATGGGCATGCTTATAGATTGGTCTATTGGTATTAGCACCCTTACTCATGAAATTTTCATGCTCACAGTGACCATGTGTAATGTCATGATCATACCTGTTAGTAGGATTCACTACCTTCTTAAAGAAAATAGGGGGATTAACAGCTAGAGGCTGAACTATGGCTTTACCTTTTCTATGAGATTGGTAGCCCTAGCTCTCTCTCTTGCTGAATTTTTCCCTCCAGTTTCTTGATATGATTCTCTTTGAATGAGCTTGTGCCCATCTGAATAACTGTAATGTTTTTCAATTTGGCAACCTCATTCATTTTTTGATCCAGCAGTTTTGCTGAAACTGCTGCAGCCAGCTTAAGAGACTCAATCACTTTGGCTTGCTCTTTAACAAGAAACTTGCTCTTCTTTAGAGCATGCAACAACCCACCATACTCATTAATAAGTGGGTGAACATCCCCCTCAGACTCAGATCTATCCACTTCTTTTAAAGAAGATGCTTCATATTCTTATCCAGTAAAGTAATCTAAGACTAGGGGTGAATTGTTTACCTTACTTGGTCCAGGCTGATCCTGGCACTTATCTTCTTCAGATTGAGCCATCAGCCCTTTACAATAATATTCTTCCACTCCATTTATGGAGTCTAGCATCTATAGGAATTCTAGTTCCCTAGAATCCTCTTCTTTTGAGAAGAGTCCAACATATTCTTTTGCCTC
Organism: Platanthera zijinensis; assembly: GCA_039513925.1. Lineage (NCBI taxonomy): Eukaryota > Viridiplantae > Streptophyta > Magnoliopsida > Asparagales > Orchidaceae > Platanthera > Platanthera zijinensis. Next base: position 27,612,481 of record CM077098.1, read on the forward strand.
TTCTTCTTCAGATTCTGAAGATGAAGAGTCTGTCCAACTCTTCTCCTTCTGAGCTACTAGAGACTTCTCCTTCTTGCCTTTGACCAGCTGCTTCTTCTTGTCCTTTGACTCCTTTCTTTTGTCAGGAGAGTCAGCTATGACATGCCCAGACCTGTTGCAGCAATTACACAATCTTAGAAATAGATTGTTTACCAGGTTTAGAAGCATACCTGTCCTCCTTAGGTGTTTTCTTCTTCCTGTAATATTCCTCCTTGGAATTGGAAGTAGATGAAGGCCTGGTTCTCCAATTCTTTTTCTTCATGAACCTTTGGAATTGTCTTGTGAAGGCAGCAAAGTCTTCAACATATATATGACTATCTGATGTACTTGTTTCAGGAACACCTTCTTCTTCTTCAGTACTCCTTCTAGGTGGAGAAGGAGATTTTCTCATACCCTTCCTTGAGCTCTCAGCCTTGAAGGCTACTGACTTTTCTTTATATTCAGATTTGCTGCCATTCTATTCCTCTTTCCTAGCAGAAAGCTGCATTTCATATGAAAGCAGTTTTCCAAAAAGTGTAGGTGGTGGTGTGTCAGCTAGTTTGACCACTTCCCTGATGGCACATATCTTAGTGTCCCAATGCTTTGTTAGGGACCTAAGAAACTTGTCATTCAGTTTATAAGTACTGAAGACTCTTCCATATGTCATCAATTCATTCACTATTCTGAAAAACTTTTTATAACATTCAGCTATGCTGTCAGTTTTATTCTGCCTAAAGCTCTCATATTCCTTATTTAGCATGGACTTTTTGTCCTCTCTAACTTATTTTGTGCCTTCCATATAAACAATCAATGTATCTCACATTTCTTTTGAAGTTTTACAGTGCACAATATTCTGGAATGTTGCATCATCTAGTACACTTAGAATTATATTCTGAGCTCTTTTATCTAATGTAGCCCAGAGTATTTCATCCTTAGTTATCTCTGAATAACTCTTTGGAGTTTGAATGATTGCATCAAGAACTGAAACCTTCATTGGGATGAAGGGGACTTCCTGTACTGTGATATAAATTCTTGGATCAGATGCTTCCATAAACAGCCTGACCCTTTCTTTCCAAATGCCAAAAGATTCTTTCCTGCATATGGGCAATTTCATAGATCCAAATTCCTTTTGATTTTCACTTGAACTCATTTTTTATCTATTATTATCCTTGGAGAAATCCTCTGACTGTTAGGTCAAATTTTGAGGAACCTCCCTCTGATACCACCTGAAAGACTTTGTTTCAAGAGCCTAAACACCTAAAGGGGGGGGGGTGAATAAGTTCAAATCTTTTTGTGTCTTTTTGATTTAAAGGCAAGCAGGTATTTGTAACTTCTTTTAGCACAGAATAATTCCATCTACAGAAATTAAATACAACACAGCAAACACCAGATCTATAGTGGTTCCCAAAGATATGGGTACATCCACTTTCCCCCTTCGCCTATCCAGCAGATAACTGGATTCAGCCTAACTTCCTTCCACTTGCTCGGATCCGCAGATCTTACAAACCCAGAACCCAAAATGGTTCCTACACCTCAGACTTTATACAAGTCCTACCTCAGATTCTTCCCTGAATCCTACCTCAGGCCTCAGCCATACCTCAACCTTTATAATTAGTCTTTCAACTCAGACTTTCCACAAGTCCTACCTCAGGAACACTGCCCTACCTCAGGCTTTATAATTAGGCTTACAATCTCAGATCTAACAATATATTCTACAAGAATTTGTGAGTAATAAGTATCTGAAAACTTCACCAGCTAGATTTCTCTATTGATTTTGTCTTCTTGATCAGTTCTTGTATAGACTGATCATTCTGATCATAACTAACTTAGCTTTTCAAAGCTTCTTGATTAGGAAAAATAAGGTGGATCTTCTCTTGAAGTTGTAGTTTATCTTCAGTCATCTTCTTTCTTAGATTCATATTGAACTCTGAATCTTTCTTGCAGAAAGGCCTTGATCTGTTAGAGTTCTTCTTTATGATCCAGAGATCTTTCTTGTTGTTCTGTCGTTTCTGATCTGGCTTTTATATAGAGTTTGCTCCATGGTTACCGGCTGATCCGGATCATAACAGACTTCTGACAGTTCTTACAGTGGCGTCATTTTAAAAAATAGGTGGTGGAGCAGGATCTTTTTCTATAGTAGTGAGCAGAGTGATAGCTTCTTTTTCAGCAGGTGGTGGAATATTCAAAATGGGGGCGGAGCTTGCTGCGGGTTCTTTTCTAACCATACAAGAAACTTGCTTCCCACTCCGAAGAGCTATAGCTTTCGCTTGCTCTCTCAGGTTGGGCTCGGTATTGGCAGGAAGATACCCGGCGGGTCGCTCCGATACAATTTAGCTAGTTGTCCTACTTGATTCTATAGACTTTTAACGGATCCGGCTAGGCTTCTTATAGTCGCGTTATTAGAATTCACATATTTTGAAAACATTTCCTCCAAGATTGGAGGTTTTTGATAATTTTGATGACATGGAGGTGGTGCAGAAAAATCTTTTTATGGTGGCGGGCGCATCGCGTTCGAAGGGTTATACCACGAGAAATTTTGGTGATTTCGTAAAGCGGGATTATAAATTTTCGGAAAAGCAAAGCCCGGCGTAGGAAAATTCGTAGTAGAAAAATTATTAAATGCATTCCTTGGCATATTGTTAACATAATCTATTTGTTCGGGTGCAGCAGATGCAGATTCCCATACCTGAGGGGCAGAGGCAGTAGACATCTCAGTTATCCATTTGCTTTGTTCTTCCACTTGTAGGGATAGCTGGGAGACGTTGTCTACTTCAAATATACCTATAGGTTTGTTTGGGCGAGGTCTAGGCACATTCCACTGATATGTGTTCATGGCCAATTCCTTGAAAAGATCAAGAGCTCCTTCCTGGGTTTTGTGGTTTAAAGTACCACCGGATGCTGTGTCTATTATTTTCTTTGTATTTTGATTTAACCCGTTATAAAATGTATGCACTTGTAACCATACAGGCAGCGCGAAATGGGGCATCATCTTAAGAGTTCTTTAAATCTTTCCCAGATTTCATATAGAGATTCAGAATCTATTTGAAAAAAGGCAGAAATATCGTTCCTAAGTTTTGTAGTTTTTGCTGGCGGAAAATACTTCGTCAGAAATTTTTCAGTTAGGTTATTCCAAGTGGGATGCTCCCACTTGGCAGAGTCATCAACCACTGTTTAGCTTTCTTTCTAAGGAAGAAGGGGAAGAGTCTTATCCTAATAGCATCATTTGTAACACCATTGATTTTAAAGGTGTCACAAATCTTCAGAAAGTTAGCGATGCGCGCATTCAGATCTTCATCTTGAAGTATATCATATTGCACATACTGCTGCACCATTTGGATTATGCTAGGCTTTAGTTTGAAGTTATTATTAGCTACAGCAGGGCGAACTATGGTTGATTATGTACCCTCTAAATTCTTCCATACATAATAGGACATAAGACTATGCAGGGCTTCCTTTACATTGGGTTCTTCCATTCGTAAGGTAGAAAATGACTCGGAATCCTCAACCTATATTTGGAGAGTAGGGCCTTGAAATCGTGATCTTCTCTAAAGAGTACGCTCAATTTCATGGTCCAAGTCCAAAATAACCAACGGATTTCTGCAGTTCATGAACAAGACGAAGAGAAGAAAAAGGAAAAGACAAAAAAACTAGAAAATAGAGTTTAAAAAAATTTTGAAATTGATTTTTTTAATGTTTTAACTCCCGAACATCACAAGGACAACCCAATAAAGGGTTTGCAAGGAACTAGACAAGATAGTGGTATTTAAGCCACATTTCCCTTTTCGAGAGAGTTAAGTGGTGTAGAAAATTTGTGATGTAGGTTTCTATTAAGAGCATTAATATGTTTTTTTTTGAATTGTTAATTTTTGAGAAAGGGGGCGAGAAAGAGAAATGATAAAAGTAATAGGTTCGTGATTTTTAATTATCAACAAAAGTTGGTCCCCGACAATAGAGCCCAAAACATGGTGTCTACTAATCGTGAAGAAAATAAGAACCGAACTAGAAATCCATCGAGGCAAGTATACCTATCGAATTGTAGCTAGGGGATATAAGTGTCATATTAAGATCCTGAAACTGTTGAGTAATTTTACTCACACGAAAACTATTATCTTATCAAAGGATTATTTTAGGGTTTGTTAAAAGAAAACTAATTGCAATTAAAAAAATAAATATTTGCGCTAAAAAGAGAACTACTTGCTGTTAAATAAAGAGCTACTAAAAGTGATTACAACGAGGGGTTGAAACGATGAAATAGAAAAGCACTCGTTCGAGAATTACCTCGGCAAAAGTTGATTAAAAATTTGATAATAAACCCTAACTTAATAAGGTAAAAGTCCTTGACCGTGGAGGTTCCTAAAGCATGAACACGCTTCTATCGAAGTCGTGCCCAACTGAGTTTAGGAAGGTCCGACCGAACTCTCGTCCCAATAGGAGACCTAAAGCTCGCTTTACGCGGGTTTACGCGGTGAACCCCGCTATTGGATTTCACTCCAATCCGGGAGAATTAAAATCTGCCTCTCTTGAGGGGTGCGTGCAACTCTCTTTACTCTTGAGCGTTCACTTCAAACTACAAGCCTCTCGACTAGCTAAGTGTGAAAACAAAGATGGAAATTATATATCCATGATATAACTCCAAACAAGAATTTTCATGATTAAATCGAAGGCCTAAACCCTAAAAATAAAAAGTAAACTTAAAGCATCACAACTTAATCAACTCAAACCTCAGATCATAAAGATCGAGTACAAGGAGGATTAGTTAATCATGGAGAAGTGGAGGAAGAGAGATGGGTAGAAGAATATAATGAAAATAAAGTAAAAGGGCACTTTATATTAATGCTAAAAGAGAGCTACAACTTTGAAATAAAAGATTACAAGTGCATGGAAATGAAACCTAGGCTAGCATTAAAATTAAGCTACTAAAGAAATTACAATAGCTATTACAAAAGGGTACACTAAGCTAGAATTAAAAAAAAGCTTAAAATGAGAAAGGAAGAGGAAGAACACTAATGGAAAGACATGAAATAAATCCAAGAAATAAATGTGCAGCACCTCCCCTCTCACCCCACTACTCTACTGGACACAAGGGGGATCCTTGAATTTATAGATTTTTTTTCTAGGTGGGTCACGTCCCCTGTTATGCCCAGGGAGGGCGTGTTAGGGGGGCGTGTCTGGTACGGGGTTGACCTCGGGTGCTGGATTCTGGCGGGAATGATGATTGCTTCTGTATAATTCTTGACACGCCCTAGGACACGCTTATGTAGGGGGCATGCAAGGCACATCACATCAAAATCATTGGTTGAAAATCCGTCAAACGTCTTAAAAAGGTGGTACACACAAGGTGAAATGCCCGTATAGGGGGCGTGTCTTTACTGTTGACCTGCAATAATGGAAAATTTTTAATGGTTGTCTGCAGTCTTCAGGAAGAGGGTGACACGCATAGGTACATGCCCAGGTAGGGCGTGTCAAGGGGCGTGCCAGGTATTTTTCTCGATATTTGGGTTCTGCCAGCAAACTACCTCGGGATCGGGTTACATGCCCTGTGACATGCCCATGAAGGGCGTGTCAGGGGGGCTTGTCAGGTCATTTTGGCCGAACACTGTGAAAACCTGAAAAAAAGAAGAGAACAAATTAGTGGCAAAAATATATACAAAAGGAGGTCAATATATAATCTTACAAGACATGATTTTTGTACTAAAAACCTGAAAATTACATAATAGTTTAGAGTACAAAACGTACTATCACTTCTGGAAGACGGACAGGCTGAACTCGATCCTTTCTGCCCAGTTATAGCAGGCGAAAGCTATTAGGATGGCGATGAAGTTAGGGATGAGCTTGTCTTGCAATACCCCATAGTAGTGAAGGGCCTAGCACACCTTCGGACAGAGGGTTAGGCGTAACACAACCTCAAAATGTTCTAAGGGGATGGCGAGATCCCCTTCCGACGTAGGGTTGACCCCATCCTCATTCCATTGCTTTCGCACAACAAACTCTTGTGGGATGAAGTTCTCGAATATCAAGAGGTATTCCACCTGGGTCAGCCGGCAGGGAAGAAATTATGGTCTAGGAAGGTTTGCACACGTTTAGAATGGACTTTGATCTCACCAAGCATCTTGAAGAGTGGTTAAAAAATGTAGAGAAATGGCTAGTAGGTGAGAGGCTCTGAGTAGCAGAGGACAGCGAGAGTAAGGGAATACGAAGGTGTAGAGTCAGAAAGAAGTAAATGTGGTTGGTGGACTTGCCAAGTTATAGAGATAGAAGAAATCATTAGCAATTTCCTAGACGGCACGATCAGCAAATTTAGATATTTTGACACTTCATATTCAACCCCGCCTCACTGATGCCTCTTGCACCTACAAATGGCGAGAGATTTCGGGAGGGGCCCTGGGTAAGGGAAAAGCAGCATACAAATATGAAACGAAAAAAGGGTCTGGGAGCCAGGCTCTTGGAAAGATAAAAAAAATAAAAAAGTGCGAAAGAGAAGAAAGAGAAGGAAAAAATCATATGTATATACCTAAGGCGTCTCGACAGGTGAGAGTATTAGAAAGAATAATTATAAATAATGTTTTGATAGTCGGAAGGGGTACAAGTGAGAAGGGTAGGCTGACATTTTGGGGTTAGAAGAGGCGAGATCCGGCGCAGTTCAGTACTGCTCCTAATGCCATCGGCCCTGACCTCGCCTCCCAGATCTCGGCGGGACCCGCGGGTAGTGGTAAAGGTAAGGGCAGTGAGCCCCTGGTTTGCCAAGCGCATATTATCCCGGACTCACGCAATATGTCTACTGGGGGATGTATCCTCGCTTTCAACTTGGCGCCTCTGCTCGTCGAGAAGGTGAGTATGGTCCATCTCGATCAGAGCCATCCGCTGCTCGGCTGAATTTTTGAGTCTCATCAACATTAGTGAAACATCTTGGCGCATCACAACGATCTTGGTCAGGACTTTCGTTATCCGCTTCAGCCCAATTTTAGTGCACCCGTCGGCTTTAAGATATTCCTCTATGTTGCTGGGGTAGGGCAGGGGCGAGACCGTACCCTCTTCGTCATCGGCTCCCGCCTCCACAACCGTCGGATCTAGAAGGAAAATCCTAGTCAAATCAAGTGAGGGCGAAAAGAATGGGCAAGGAGCGATTACCTATGCCTGGGGGCGGGATCCTGGCCACAGATTAGCGAGAAGGGTCGTGCTACTCTTCTGTGTTTTTTCCAAAAAGAAGGTGGAGCAGCTTGCCTCGTCCCATGGGCTACGCCATGCACTCCAGAGCGATGGTTTCGGCCAGATGGGGAGCAGTGACACCTCCTTCCTCCGAAGGTCGGGACCCTGCTGCGGGTGCGGTTGATTCAGGAATAATACTTCCAGGGGAATGGGGATGACCGACTATTTTGTTATCAAGATTGTTTTATGCGGGAGTTCGGGGGCTTAGGTGGGCGAGCCTCGTGCTGCCGGGAGCGAGGACTATGAAAAATCAAGTCAGCGAGTGGAAAGTAGGTCATACAAGATGAATGGAAAAAGTGATTACCGGGATGAATCACGTGCTGGACTTGAGTATTCAGTGGGATGGCCTCTGAGACCAGCTGTAGGTTCTCGCCCGGGCGATGAATCATATTGGTATCTGCTGAAAGGTTATCAGTGACAGTTTCTAGAGCATGTCATTCATAAGGGAAGGGTATCAGGTTCAACAAGGAGGGTTCATGCAAAAAGATAAGATGTGGTGAATATCTCCAGCGGGAAAGGAGGGTTCTCGGAGCGGTTAGGGGTCGGAGTGGGAGATTACAGATCCTTCATTGAGTGGTCTTGCCTAACCGATTTAGAACTCCTCTTGTTTATTCTGGGAGGCGAGCTTACTGGCCTCTCAAGCATGAGCCAGGGGGCAACCCCGGCGTAGTTGGCACGAGATTTCTCATGTACCGCGACGAGACAGTCCTGGATTTATTTCAATAGTGGTTCTCGCTACGCTTGTCATATATCTTGACAGCCTTTCGTGAACTAAAGCGGAAGGTGACGACAACAACAATGGACAGAGAGCTCACCCTGTGGCGTATATATACACAAGGGCTAGGTAGTGCCCACCCAAGATTCTATTTTAGGTCATCAAGCTCCCAGCAAATATCAGTGGTTGGACATGTCTTTCCGAGAGCAAGGCTAGCTCAAAAAGAGAGGGGATTGTGTACAACCCCATATTCGCTGGGTGGGACCAAGATGCCCTATAGAACCAGATTAAACTAGCCTAAGGCTAGATTTATGCTGGAATCAGATAAGACAAGGTAGTGGGCGAGAGGGTTCCTAACCAGGGCAGGAGAAAGGGCTTGCTCCTCGGACCGGCGAGAGCCATTATACTCTTGGCGCTGAGTGACGCTAACATCGCCTCTTGCCGCTTAAATCTTTTGGCTCCCGCTCGGGGTAGGCAGGAAGGCTCGCGCTCATGGTAAGAGAGAGGCCCGCAGGGATCAGCGGAAAGGCTTCAGACAGGTAGGGTCCAACCTAGTAGGGTCCAGGTCTAAAATTACCTGGATGCCCCTAGGTCTGCATTTTGCTTCTTAGAACATCTAAGTTTTTCTATTGGCAGACCAACCCAAGGTATTAAAGTAATTTTAGAACGGTGGAATTAAGCTTTCTGCAGACCAGATAATGAAAATGTATAAATTGACTCGCAATGTACCACAGAAGGAAAGCTTTTGATAATTTCCAAAATCTTTTAGTGCTTTCTGAGGTACTCCTAGCCCAGCAACTTGCTTAGGAGGGGAAGCGCTCAAGATCTTATTCAGGATAGTGGAGGGGCCTCCTAGCTTGGTCTTAGGGTCAGTTCCTGGTTCTTTGTTACTAGTCAGGGGTCTAGGTTTTGGAGAAGTAGGCGCTAGCTACTCCCCTTGGTCTGAACTCTCGTTGAGGCCAATTTATGGATTCAATAGTCCCTCCCCTAACCCGAAAGAGATCTTGAATGCTTCACCTCCTAAGCAAATTACTAGTCAAGGAGTACCTCAGAAAGCACTAGAAGATTTGAGAGATTATCAAAAGCTTTCCTTTTGTTGTACTCTGCGGGTCTATTTATATATTTTCATTATCTGGTATGCCAAAAGCATAATTCCACTATTCTAAAATTACTTAAATACCCTGGGTTGGTCTGTCAACAGCCAAAATCCGCTATTTTGAAAAGCTAAATGCAGACCTAGGGGCATCCAGGTAATTTCACCTCTAGACCCTACTTGGCTGGACCCTACCTGTCGAAAGTATTTCTGTTGATCCCTGCCGACCTCTCTCTTAACATGAGCGTGAGCCTTCCCGCCTACCCAGGGAGGGAGCCAAAAGATTAATGCGGCGAGAGGCCAGGGAAGCGTCACTCTACGTCAAGACCCTAAGGGCTACCGCCGCTCTGAGGGGCACGTCGTTTCTCCTGCCTTGGCAGGAACCCTCTTGCCCACTTTCTTATCTAATCCAATTCAAGCCCAATTCTAACCTAAGGCTAGTCTCATCTGGGTCCTTGGGGCATCTTGGTCCCACCCAGCAAATGTGGGATTGTGCAACGAGTACAAGAATTGAACTCGCAAACACCCACTAATCTGTTCATTAGAGAAGAAAAAAACAAGTAAATTCATAAATAATGTGAGTACATGAATTGAATAAGCGAACACCAACTAATCTCGACAATGGAGAATTCAAAAGCACATAAATTTAAAATATAACGCGAGTACCTGAAGTGAACTCGCGAACACTTGCTAATATCCCCAAAAAGAGAAGTCAAAAGCAGGTAAATTTAAAATATAATGCAAGTACCTGAAGTGATCTTGCAAACTCCTGCTAATATCTGCCAAAGGGAAGTCAAAAGAAGGTAAATTTAAAATATAATAGAATGCGAGCCTAATTCTAGCCTAAGGCTAGTCTAATCCGGGTCCTTGGGGCATCTTGGTCCCACCCAGCGAATGTGGCGTTATACAGCGAGTACATGAATTGAAATCGCAAACACCCACTAATCTTGGCATTGGAGAAGTCAAATGCAGGTAAATTTAAAATAGAATGCGACTACCTGAAGTGAGCTAGTGAACACCTATTAATCTATGACAAAGGGATGTCAAAAGAAGGTAAATTTAAAATATAATGCATGAACCTGAATTGAACACATAAATTCCATCAAATATTCACAAAAGAGAATTCAAAAGCAGGTAAATTCGAAATATAACGCGAGTACCTGAATTGAACTCGCGAACATCTACTAATCTCTGTAAAAGAGATGTCAAAAGCCGGTAAATTTAATATATAATATGAGTACCTAAAGTGAACTTCTGAACACCTGCTAATCTCTACAAAAGAGAGGCCAAAAGAAGTTAAATTCGAAATATAATGCGGTTACCTAAATTGAACTCGCGAACACCTATTAATATCTACAAAAGAGAAGTCAAAAGCCAATAAATTTAAAATATAACGCGAGTACCTTAAGTGAAGTCGCGAACACGTATGAATCTCTGCCAAAGAGAAGTCAAAAGAAGGTAAATTTAAATTATAATGCGAGTACCTTAATTGTAGTTGCAAACGCCTAATAATTTTAGCATTGGGGATGACAAAAGCAAGTAAAATTAAAAATATAATGCGAGTAACTGAATTGAACACACGAACACCAACTGATCTCGGTAATGGGGAAGTCAAAAACAAGTAAATTTAAAATTTAACGTGAGTACCTGAAGTGAACTCGCAAACACTTGCTAATCTCTACAAAAAGAGAAGTCAAAAACAGGTAAATTTAAAATATAGTGCGAGTACCTGAAGTGAACTTGCGAACACATGCTAATTTCAATAAAAGAGAAGTCAAAAGAAGGTAAATTTAAAATATAATATGTGTACCTTAATTGAACTCGCGAACACCTACTAATCTCTGCAAAGGAGAAGTAAAAAGAAGGTAAATTTATAATATTATGCTAATACAAGAAGTGACCTCGCGAATACCAGCTAATCTCTTAAAAAAGAAGTCAAAAGCAAGTAAATTGATAATATAACGCGAGAAACTGAAGTGAAATCACGATCACCTACTAATCTCTGCCAAAGGGAACTCAAAAGAAGATAAATTTTTAATATATAACGAGCACTTGAAGTAAACTCGCGAACACCTGCTAATCTCTTCAAAAGATGAAGTCAAAAGCTGGTAAATTTAAAATAAAATGAGAGTACCTGATGTGAACTCGTGAACACCTGCTAATGTATGAAAAAGAGAAGTCAAAAGAAAGTAATTTAAAATATAATGCGAGTAATGGAATTAAAATTGCCATACCTACTAATATCATCAAAGGTGAAGTCAAAAGCAGGTAAATTTATAATATAACGCGAGTACCTGAATATAACTAGCGAACACCTACTAATATCCGCAAAGGATAAGTTGAAAACAGGTAAATTTAAAATATAATGCAAGTACCTGATGTGAACGAGTTAACACCTGCTAATCTCTGCAAAAGTGAAGTCAAAAGCAGGTAAATTTAAAATATAATGCGAGACCCTGAAATGAACTCGCGAACACCTGCTAATCTCAACCAAAAAAAAGTCAAAAGAAGGTAAATTTATAATATAATGCAATTACCTGAAGTGAACTCGCGAACACCTACTAATCTCTGCAAATGAGAAATCAAAGAAGGTAAATAAAAAATTAACCACGAGTACATGAAGTGAACTCGTGAACACCTAGTTATCTATACAGAAGAGATGTTAAAAGGAGATAAATTTAAAATATAATGCGAGTACCTGAATTAAAATTGCGAACACCTTCTAATCTCTACAAAGAAGAAGTTAAAAGTTGGGAAATTTTAAATATTATGTTAATACCTGAAGTGAACTAGTGAAAAACTACTAATATCTGTCCAAAGAGAAGTCAAAATAAAGAAAAATTTAAAATATAACCACAGTATCTGATTTGAACTTGCAAACACCTACAAATGTCTGCAAAAGAGAAGTCAAAAGGAGGTAAATTTAAAATATAACGCTAATACCTGAATTGAAATCTTGAAAACCTATTAATCTCTGCCAAAGAGAAGTCAAAAGAATGAAAAATTTAAAATATAATGCGAGCATCTGATTTGAACTCGCGAACACCAAATAATATCCTTAAAGGAGAAGTCAAAAGAAGATAAATTTAAAATACAATGCAAGTACCCACATTGAACTCGCAAACACCTGCTAATCTCTACAAAAAAAAGTCAAAACCAAGTAAATTTTAAATATAATGCGAGAACATGAAGTGAACTCGCGAACACTTTCTAATATGTACCAAAGAGAAGTCAAAGAAGGTAAATTTATAATATAAGGTGAGTATCTGAAGTGAACTCACGAACACCAACTAATCTCCGCAAAAGAGAAGTCAAAAGTAGGGAAATATAAAATAAAATGCGAGTACCTGAAGTGAATTCATGAACCCCTACTAATCTATGCAAAAGAGATGTCAAAAGAAGGAAAATTTACAATAAAATGTGAGTACATAAATTAAAATTACGAACACCTACTAATCTCAGTAAAGGAGAAGTCAAAAGCGGGTAAAATTAAAATATAACACGAGTACCTGAAGTGAACTCGCGAACACTTGCAAATATCTGTAAAAGAGAATTCAAAATAAGAAAAATTTAAAAAATAACAGGAGGAACTGAATTGAGCTCATGAACACCTACTTATCTACGCAAAGGAGAAGTCAAAAGCAGGTAAATTTAAAATATAATGCAAGTACCTAAAGTGAACTCGCGAACAGTTGCTTATCTCTTCAAAATAGAAGTCAAAAGCAAGTAAATTTAAAATATATTATGAGAACTTGAAATGAACTCGCGAACACCTGCTTATCACTGCCAAAAAGAATTCAAAATAAGGTCAATTTAAAATATAATGCGAGTACCTAAAGTAACTCGTGAACACCTGTAAATCTATGCACAAGAGAAGTCAAAAGAATGTAAATTTAAAATATAACGCGAGTAACTGAATTAAAATTGTGAACACCTACTAATCTCTGCAAAGGAAAAGTCAAAAGCAGGTAAATTTAAAGTATAATATGAGTACCTAAAGTGAACTCGCGAACACCTGCTATTCTCTACAAAAGAGAAGTCAAAAGCAAGTAAATTTAAAATATAACGCTAGAATTAGAAGTGAACTCGCGAACACATACTAATCTCTACCAAAGAGAAATCAAAAGAACGAAAAATAATAATATAATGCGATTATCTTAAGTGAACTCACAAAAACAAGCTAATCTCTACAAAAAAGAGGTTAAAAGAAGTTAAATTTTAAATATAAAGTGAGTACCTGAAGTAATCACGTGAATATCTACTCATCTCTACAAAAGAGAAGTAAAAATAAGGTAAATTTAAATATAATGCGAGTACCTGAATTTAAATTGTGAACACATACAAATCTTTGCAAAGGGGAAGTCAAAAGCAAGTAAATTTAAAATATAACACGAGTACCTAAAGTGAACTCTTAAATACCTGCTACTTTCTGCCAAAGACAAGTCAAAATTAGGTAAATTTAAAATATAAGGCGAGTACTTGAATTGAACTCACAAAAACCTACTAATCTCTGCAAAGGAGAAGTTAAAAGCAGGTAAATTTAAAATATAATGCAAGTACCTGAAGTGAACTCGGGAACACCTGCCATTCTCCGCAAAAAAGAAGTCAAAATAAAGAAAATTTAAAAAATAGAGGGAGAAGCTTAAATTAACTAGAGAACACTTGGTAATCTATGCAAAAGAGAAGTCAAAAGAAGGTAAATTTTTAATATAATGCGAGTACCTGAAGTGTACTGTCGAATACCTGCTAATCTCTGCAAAAGAGAAGTCCAAAGCAGGTAAATTTTAAAAAAAATGAGAGTTCCTGAAGTGACCTCGCGAACACTTGCTAATTTATCCAAAAGAGAAGTCAAAAGAAGGAAAATTTTAAAAATAATGCGAGTACATGAATGTAACTCGCGAATACCTATGAATCTCTACAAGGGAGAAGTCAAAAGCAGATAAATTTAAAATATAATGCGAGTACCTAAATTCAACTCGCGAAAACTTACTAATCTATGTAAGGGAGAAGTCAAAATCACATAAATTTAAAATATAACATGAGTACCTGTAGCAAACTCACGAACACCTGCTAATCTCTGCCAAAGAGAATACAAAAGAAGGTTAATTTAAAATATAACGCGAATACCTGAATTGAACTCACGAATACCTGCTACTCTCTGCCAAAGACAAGTCAAAATTAGGTAAATTTAAAATAGAACGCGAGTACTTGAATTGAACTCGCAAACACCTCCTAATCACTACAAAGGAGAAGTCAAAATCTGGTAAATTTAAAATATAATGCAAGTACCTAAAGTGAACTCGTGAACACCTGCTAATCTAAAAAAAAAGAAGTCAAAAGAAAGTAAATTTAAAATATAGAGGGAGAAGTTGAAATGAACTCGCAAATACTTGCTAATCTATGCCAAAGAGAAGTCAAAAGAATGTAAATTTGTAGTATAACGCGATTACCTGAAGTGTACTCGCGAATACCTGCTAATCTCTGCAAAAGAGAAGTCCAAAGCAGGTAAATTTAAAATAAAATGGGAGTTCCTTAAGTGAACTCGCGAACACTTGCAAATCTATCCAAAATAGAAGTCAAAAGAAGGTAAATTTTTAATATAATGCGAGTACCTGAATGTAACTCGCGAACACCTACTAATCTTTGCAAGGGAGAAGTCAAAAGCAGGTCATTTAACATATAATGCGAGTACCTAAATTCAAATCATGAATACTTACTAATCTCTGCAAGGGAGAAGTCAAAAGCACATAAATTTAAAATATAACATGAGTACTTGAAGAAAACTCGCGAACAACTTCTAATCACTGCCAAAGAGAATACAAAAGACGGTTAATTTAAAATATAACGCGAATACCTGAATTGAACTCGCGAATACCTGCTATTCTTTTCAATGCAAAAGACAAATGCAAGTAAATTTAAAACATAATGCGAGTATCTGAATTGAACTCGCGATTACCAACTAATCTCTATATTGGAGAAGTAAAATGCAAGAAATTTAAATTATAACACGTGTACCTGAAGTGACTCGCGAATAGTTGCTAATATCTGTAAAAAGAGAAGTCAAAAGTAGGTAAATTTAAAATATAATGCGAGTACCTAAAGTGAACTCGCAAACGCCTGCTGATCTCTGTCAAAAAGAAGTCAAAAAAAGGAAAATTTAAAATATGACTCGAGTATCTTATTTAAAAATGCGAACACCTACTAATCTAAGCAAAGGAGAAGTCAAAAGCTAGTAAATTTGAAATATAATGTGAGTACCTGATTTGAACTTGCGAAAATATGCTAATCTCTGTAAAAGAGAATTCAAAATAAGGTAAATTTAAAATATAATGCATGGAACTGAATTTAACTTGAGAAAACCTACTAATCTCCGCAAAGGAGAAGTCAAAAGTAAATAAATTTAAAATATAATGCAAGAACCTGAAGTGAACTCGTGAACACCTGCTAATCACTTCAAAATAGAAGTCAAAAACAAGTAAATTTAAAATATAATGCGAGAACCAGAACTGAACACGTGAACACATGCTAATCTCTACCAAAGAGAATTCAAAAGAAGGTAAATTTATAATATAATGCGAGTATCTGAGGTGAACTCGCAAACAACTTCTAATCTCTGCAAAAGAGAAATCAAAAGAAGGTAAATTTAAAATCTAAAGCGAGTACCTAAAGTAAACTCACGAACAACTGCTAATCTATGCAAAAGAGAAGTCAAAAGAAGGAAAATTTAAAATATAACGTTAGTACCTAAATTAAAATTGCGAACACCTAAAAATCTCTACATAGGAGAAGTCAAAAGAAGGTGAATTTAAAATTCAACGTGAGTTCCTTATGTAAACAAGCGAACACCTGCTAATCTCTACAAAAGAGAAGTCAAAAGCAAGTAAATTTAAAATATAATGCGAGAACCAAAAATAAACTAGCGAACACCGACTAATATCTGCCAAAGAGAAGTCAAAATAAGGAAAATTTTTAATATAACACGAGTAGCTGAAGTGAACTCGCGATCGACTGCTAATCTCTATAAAAGAGAAATCAAAAGAAGGTAAATAAAAAATATAATGCGAGTACCTGAAGTGAACTCGAAAACCGCGACTAATATATACAAAAGCGAAGTCAAAAGAAAGTAAATTTAAAACATAACACAAGTACATGAATTTAAATTGTGAACACCTACTAATCTTAGCAAAGGAGATGTCCAAAGCTGGTAACTTAAAAATATAATCCGAGTACCTGAAGTGAACTGGCGAACACCTATTAATCTCTGTGAAAGAGAAGTCAAAATATGGTAAATTTAAAATATTCCGCGAGTACTTGAATTGAACTCGTGAACACTTTCTAATCTCCGCAAAGGTGAAGTCAAAAGTAGGTAAATTTAAAATATAATGCAAGTGCCTAAAGTGAACTTGCAAACACATGTTATTCTCTGCAAAAAAGAAGTCAAAAGCAAATAAATTTAAAATATAATGCGAGAACCTTAAATGAACTGGTGAAAACCTACTAATCACTGTAAAAGAGATGTCAAAAGTAGGTAAATTTATAATATAATGCGAGTACCTGAAGTAAACTGGCGAATACCTGCTAATCTCTGCCAAAGAGAAGTCCAAAGCCGTAATTTTAAAATAAAATGAGAGTACCTAAAGTGAACTCACGAACACCTGCTAATCAACTCAACTAAAAATGTCTCTCTTCTGAAACTTGAATTCTTATTCGGCCTTTGGTATTTTTCTTGGTGGTTGTCTCAACAAAATCAAGTCATCAGCATGAGGGTTAATTTACGAATACCCTACTATTCCACTAATAGATTGTAGGCACAAATTTTCCTTGAGGCTATCATATCATCTTGGGTAAGAAGTGATAAAATCACTTGAAAGGTGGAGTAGGGACATTGGTTTTTAAAACTCAAGTAGCGACTCTCGCATTAAATACTTTCCTTGGTAAATCTTGGTATAGTCATACTTGATCAATCTATACGAGAGGTCAATTTAAGACAAAGATACGCCAAAAAATCCTCTTGGTAAGTCAAAACAAAGTTGTGTCCTAGTATGGTTGCCCTAACTACTTGCTTAAATAGACTATTTTCTGTGATTTTAACACATAGGAACACCATTGCTTCTGTTGCATAGTTTGTTCGCAAAATAATGCTCAAGCGGGGTAACCCAGTGTTGTGGACTTCTTTCTCAGATGATCGTTTGTTAAGTGATACAATTTTGCAAGACCCCTCCCCTTACAAAGAGGTTACCCGGTCTTAAGCTCCAAACCACTACCTTACGGTGACATCGACACACGGGTTAGTCGCCACCACACGACGTCGATGCTGCTGACTAGAAAGATCATTTTAACCTAGAGGACAACTTTAGAATAGAAGTAAAATTTTAAAGACAAGTCCACGGATCACAAAATCAACATCATATAATAAGGAAAATACAGTCCAACAATGAATACAACAATAGAGTAAAGTTCTTATGCATGGTACATGCCAAAATGAATAAATCTCTCTCACACACACTCTAAGCAGAAGTTGAAACTAAAACACTTGTCATCACCCGACATTGAGTAGTAGTAATAGTGTGTGGTATTTGCTCCTTAAGTCCTATCACCACGTCCGACTGACCATGCTAGTGCTCCATCTCCTAAGGCTCCTAAAATGATACGATCACAACCGACCATTAGTCATAAAGACTAAGCCATTTTGTCCTCGCCTCACCCTACAAACTCCTAGGCACCGTGCGGGAGGACGAAAGTAGAGGACAACAAGGGAAAAAAAATCAAAAGACAAGGTGATAGTGGAACTAATCTATCTTGTGTAAACTTCTAACATTGATTATAACATTATACTAGCAGTTATATATATGAAGTACAACAAGTGAAGAACTATAACAGAACAACATTAATAAAGGGAGCAGTAAATTAATATATAAAGTGCAGAAATGTAATCTACTACAACTATGTTACCATCACAAAATTCTCTTAACTTATAAAAATGCACATACAAACACATAAGTTTGAATTTCAAGAAATATAACTTATCATATAAAAAAGCACATACTAATTTATATGATAAGGATCTGCAGTATGGATATCCTAAAGTCCGTATGTATATTATGATGTGTTATACATGCTTTGAATCATACAAGTGAAACTCACCCGCACAACTCTTTGATCACAAAATTTTAGTTCCCACTTTTTCGAGTTAGTTAAACTCTCTAGTACCACACTTGTGGCTTCGACAGCAATAGAGTGGGCGTCTCCACCCCTAGACGGGTATACACACTACCAGTTTTAGACCTCCCATAAGACTATGTACACATTCAAGGTGCACTCTAGAGTCTCTGCGTACTAATTGCATGCTATCCCACCAGTTTTTATGTTCGAGTGTGCATTTTTGGGGAACGTCCTCCAGACCATAGTATAAAATAACCTACTAGCCCATCACACCTCGCCATAGTCAACATGTTGGCGTTTTTTTGACGACTACCGAATGACCTGACACTATTTGATTTTTATATACATGCAAGTTATCTCAACCGGAGCCTCCAACTCGTAGGACTAACCGGTCTTGATGTAGAACTCTCGAGCCTTTTTCTTGGAGGATAACTTGTCCTGATATAAAACTCTTGTGCCTTTAGCTCGCAGGACAAACCCATCCTGATATAAAAATTCCGAGCCTTTTTTCTTGTAGGACTAAACTATCCTAATATAAAACTCCCGAGCCTTCAGCTCTCAAAACTAACCCGTCCTGATATAGAACTCATGAGCCTACAACTCGTAGTACATACTCGCCATGCTATCACTCCAACCCCAAAAGGGTCAGATTGTTATATTGTTCCTTCAACCTAACCTATTAAACTACTCTTATCTAACTTTAAGTTATACTTAGAGACTTAGGGTTTATCATGGACTTCCCGAGGTGTACCTGGTGAAGGGCTCACAACGGTACTCGAGAATACGATGGGTTGAATCCCAAGTCCCCCTTTTTAGGACAATTTCTTTTATTGGTGAGTACCTAGTATTAATAACCCACTCTTATTATTACACTTGAGAACCTCTAATGAATTAAGGTACTTATAGGTGTGATGATCTATCGCCGAACTACGGACTAGCTATTCCTCTCAGCGACCATGCACACTAGCCCTTATTCCATGTCGTGACATAGCCTTGGTTTCCAATCAGGTTCCAATGCTTCCCAATCATGTCTTTAAATCAATTAGAATCCACTATCCTGAATGCCGTTACCAGCCTACCCTTATGCATCCGTACCATAGACAGTGCCAACACATAAATCCTTAAATGAGGTGCAAACATACTCGTAATTCCTTATGAACCCAAAAATACTTCCAATGTTGCACCATGACCTTATTCATGACTTTAGGTGGCTGAGTAATATTTTCACGTGGTTTGGGTGACCTAAACACCATACATCAAGTTTTTTTAACGCAACCTAAGGGGTTAAACTTAGTCCATATGAGGTGACTTCAAATTCCTTGGGCCAAAGGCCTCCAAATTTTTATCATGGGTTCATCATATGGTAATTAGTGGGAAATCAGATATTCATAATTTTTCTAATTATTTTTTGTAATAATTGAAATTATTTAAGTCTATGACCTAAGTCACATTGAACATGAACAATCAAAACTAGAGGTCTTCTTGGTATAAATAATTTATATGGTGTTTATCTTGGTATAAAGGGTCAGTGTACAAAATTTCCTAATTTCCCAGATTAATTTTACCAAAGTTTTCCATTTATAAATATTAAAACCATATCACCAATTTTCAAAAGATGTACAAAAAATAATGTAACAATAATTTAGAGAAAATTCCAAGATGATAATATTGTTATGGTAGTGGTCAAAACAAATTTTCATAATTATCCATAGGGGTTTGACTTAATATTTTCACAATCTGAGATATTTACAAAAATGCCACTATTCATATAAACATCATTTCTATACATTTAAAAATATTAAGAAAATTTATAGAGGTCCATAGTACTGAAATAATGATCTAGTATAAATTTCATAATTTTCTAAGGCACATAATTAACATGTTTAACCAAAGGCATTTAAGGGCATAAAAGAATTTTGTACTAATCCCCACATACAATAAATTCCAAAAATCCTAATAATTTTTTTATAGAAGAGTAATAGAACTTAGGGCTTGTGTCAATGATCGAGAATTTTCCAAGTTAAAATGACCATATTTCCTATCTTGATATAAGTGTGTGCTATAAGTAAAGTAAATTGAAACTATAGGATATTTTATTCCAAAAATTATAACTTCTCCATGGATGATGTATTTCATCTCCATAGACTTTTAGCTAGAGTTTCTTTGACATGTAATGAGTTAAATGGGCTTAATTACCCATTTTTGACCTTTTTTCTAAAGGCACGCCAAATACATATATACCTTCAACATGCAAGTTGGATCCTCCAACATAAAGAAGTATAAAATGACTAAATTATTACCAAGGTCCTAAAATTATATCATAGTCATGACACAAAAATTTATGGTATTTGGGGTTGTAAAACTCCCTTAATCACATTAATTTGATAAATCAAATAATAGAATAAACTATAGAAAAATGTTCTCCAAAAATTCTGATATTGGGCACAATCTAGGTTTAGTACATAAATATGCATGACCAAAATTTTATCACATTTGTAGTTGCAATCGATCATATATACCTATTTTAATAACTTAGATTAGGAGCAGTCCTAGTTAAATAGACCTACAAGGAGCTCCATGCTCAGAATGACTTGATTAAGGTGCCTAATTAAAGGTAAGTTAAAAGGCAATATTTTTTATGTTGAGAACTTTTTCTGAATCTGCCCCTAAAGGGCATAATTTGTAGTTTGAAATGTCTTTATATAATGTGACAGATTACTATGGTTTAATATTTATTTAAGCACGAATGTTAAAGCAATAATAGATGGCATCCCTTTATCATCCTCCTCCAACCAAGAGATGAGATTGACCTGACCTGGAGCCTCTTCAAACGTCATTTCCCGGCCACCCCTTGGCCTTTACGGCCGGCTACCACCACCACCACCACCGTTGAGGTGGTGTACATAATTTGGCAGTGAAATGGTTGGAGGAAATTGCCTCTCTTACGATCCCAAGCAAGCTCAAAAGCTAGTGATTTTCTCCCTTACCTCACATGGATCCAAGCTTAATTGAGCTTGAAATCACTCCTAAATGATCTAGGAAGCTAGCATAGAGGGAGAGGAGGTGAAACAGACCTTGACTGGGGCCCGATGGCGGTGATTGTGGTAGTTGTTCATGGATCTTCTCCTCTCCGGCGCTCTTGCTCCCGAACCAATTTCTCCATCATTTTCTTGGATCCCGGGCTCAAATTCAACTCCTCTATGCTCACTGAAGCTAATAGGAGGGTTAGTTTTTAGTGGAGAAGGTTGTATAGTGAATTGTCAACATGGGAAGTTCAGCCACCAACTTGGAATTCTACTGGGAATAAATGTGTGAGCTCAAAAATATGCTTGGGAAGGTGGAGGAGGACCATATGGCCTCCATTCCTCATTTCCCTCTTTTCTCTCTCTTTATTTTGGGGGAAATGACGAAAATTCAACCAAGAATGTCATATCTCTCAAAATTCAGAGGGCATGAACAATAATTGAGCTCATGGGCTATTGATGGGTCAATTTTCATGGCCTTAGCCCATTGGGGATGTGCTTGGTTCTCAAATTCCACATTTAGGCATAAAGTTGACCAAGTTTAACTTTAGGGTTGACTTGGTCAATTTAATGAGTGGTTTGGCCACACATGATGGTCACGAGTCCTATTCCACCACCTAATATTGGTTTGGTCATGATTTATGGCCTTAGCCCATTAGGATTGGGCTTAGCTCCTTAATTCTCCACTTTGGCTTAATCTTGACCAAGTTTAACTTTACGGTTGACTTTGTCAAATTGATGAGTGTGTTGGCCCCACTTGAAAGTCATAAGTCCTATGATAGCAGCGAACATTAGTTGGGCCATGGTTTATGGCATTAACCCATTGGGATTGGGCTTGGCTCCTTCATTCTCCATTTAGGCTTAATATTACCCAAGTTTTACTTTAGGGTTGACTTGGTGGAATTGATGAGTGGGCTGGCTCCACTTGATGGTCATGAGTCCAATGTGTTGATCTTGGCTCTAGTGACACAACCCAATGTGTGTTAGGCCATGGTGATGTCCCAATTTGGCTAATTGAACCCATGTATGTGATTTTGACAAAATTAGGATTAAGGTTGACTTTTGTCAAATTGAATCAAAGGGTGACCAGGTGATGGGGTTTATGCCCCAATGCACTCCAATTATGGTTTGGAGTTTAGTGGTGGGGTCACTTGAGCATGTGATGCCTATTTGGGCCAATTAGGGTTGAGTTGACCTATGTTGACCTAAAGGGCACTTTGGTCAATTTTGCCAATTTGGTGATCCTATGAAAAGGCTTTTGGGTCACTTAGGTTTACTTTTGGGTTAGGGACATGGTGGTTAGGTAAATTTGTACTTTTGGTTTCATCTTGGGCTTGAATGAGCTAAGTTGAATTGAACACTATAGTGAGACCCGTGTGAGTCCGCCCTAACTCATCTGGTCCTATGGTCACAATCTATCGTAACCCATCACACCCACCACATTGCCTACCTTAATGTGTGTGTTATTGGGGTCCAGGAGAAAAAAGGATGTTACAAACTAATCTCTATAATGGAGAAGTCAAAAGCAAGTAAATTTAAAATATAACGCGAGTACTTAAAGTTAACTCGTGAAAAATTATTAATCTCTGCAAAAAGAGAAGTCAAATGCATGTGAATTTAAAATATAATGTGAGTACCTGAAGTGAACTCGCGAATAACTCCTTATCTCTACTAAAGAGTAGTCAAAAGAAGATAAATTTAAAATATAATGCGAGTACCTGAATTGAACTCGCGAACACAGACAAATCTCTTAAAGAAGAAGTCAAAAGCAGATAAATTTCAAATATAACGCTAATACCTAAAGTTAACTCATGAAAAATTTCTAAACTTTGTCAAAGAGAAGTCAAAAGAAGGTAAATTTAAAATATAACGCGAGTACTTGAATTGAACTCGCAAACACCTACTAATCTCCATAAAGGAGAAGTCAAAAAGAAGTAAATTTAAAATATAATGCAAGTACCTGAAGTTAACACATGGACACTAGCTAATCTATGCAAAAAAGAAGTCAAAAGCAAGTAAATTTAAAATATAATGCGAGAACATGTAGTGAGCACGCAAACTCCTGCTAATCTCTGCCAAAGAGAAGTCAAAAGAAGGTAAATTTAAAATTTAACATGTGTACCTGAAGTGAACTCGCGAACACCTGCTATTCTCTACAAAGGAGAAGTAAATAGAAGGCAAATTTAAAATATAATGCGAATTCCTAAAGTGAACTAGTTGATGGCGCCGCCATCCCCCGATATGTTGACTTGGAGAGTCCCCCACCGGATGACGTTGGTGATCTGGTGCATGTCAAAGATCCACGTCATGTTGCCGAAGAAGATCCCCTTCCAGATGATTATGGTGACCCGGTTTATGTGGGTGCCGACTCAAGCTTGATGTTCCTTTACCGCCTCGAGATGAAGATTTGTCACGACATCCTCCGCCATGGCCGCGTCAACATCTCCGCCAATGTCGTGTCAAATCTCTGCCGCGTCATTTTAAATATTATTTCAGATTTTAATTATGTTTTTATTTGGCCAATGTTTAGCCAAAGTTTTAATTATTTGTCATTTCATTTTGGCCTTTGTTTAGCCACATTTGGGGTGCTTATAACCCTTGTCTTTGTACAGCCTATATAAGGCTATGTTGTATTGGATTTTGAGATTAGTGAATGAATGAATTAAAATGGAAACCCTAAATTGGTTTTCCCTCTTCCCTCTTCCTCTTGGAGTTCGGCTCCCCTACCCCCTCTCCTCCTTGGCCGCCGGCCACCCCTCTCCTTCCTCTCCCTATTTCGGCCTCCTCTCTACCTCCACCTCCTCCATTCCAATAATCAACCATAACCTTCAATCCCTCTCAGAAAACCGAGCCCTCCTCTTCATCTTCAAGAAGGCCGACCACTTGCAACCTCCCCTAGCCGCCGGCCTCCACCTCCATCACCACACCCGAGCCCCCTTTCAACATCAACCCGACCACCACCTCTCCTCCACAAAACCATCCTCATCCCTCTCAAAAAAACCCGACCATCACATATATCCTCTTCCCAAAATCCGATTCCTTTGGTGAGATCCAAATCAGCCCAATCTTCTAATCCAAGAGAAGAATCGGCCAAAGCTTGTGGTGAATCTTGTGAAACTTCAACGGCGTTAGAAGGCAACGAAGAACTTGGAGTTTCCCTCCAACCGGCACGCTTTTGGTGGATCCGGAATGGAGCGATCCAAAGAGAGTTAAATCTGAATCATCCATTCCGGTTGGGTAACGAACGTCTCCACTCTTGTGTGTTTCTCTCTTAGATCTTTTTTTTGGGCATTTAGCATATCGTGTGATTTGTGATTGGTAGAATTTTTGTGGATAATATCAATTAAATTATTGTTATTGTTATTTGACTCCCATTTGAATTCGTGAGGCGTGGCCCCTCATCTTATTTTGTTAGGAGAGAACCACCCGATATCCGAATCCTTATTTCGGTGGTATCTCTTTTGGTACAACGTACGCTTGATCGAACCGTGTGGGTTCATTTCGCTTGAGAGGATCTTGGCCTATAGCCTTGATATTATCTTAAGGGGCGTAGCGAACCCCCCCGAATCCTATTAAATTAATTTTTGCAACTTGCGTAGTGGCTGTGTTTATTCTTCGTGTGAGCGTAATAGTAATTATAATTAAGCGAGCGTGTGAATCCCTTAGCTGTTACGGTGTCGAAACCCGTGGCCTACATCAATTTGGTATCAAAGGGAGGTTGTGTCGATTTCTTAATTGGCACCATACTAATTAATTTTAGTAGGCCGACACACACGTGCACAAAATATTTCAAACAAAAAAAAGGGAAAAAAAATTATTTTTTTGTTGTATGCCAATAACAGCCTAAATTTTTATTTTTCAGCAAAATTCAGAAAAAAAAATATTAATAATCTCCATATTTTTGCCAGCAAGACTATCAAAAAAATATATATATAGTATTTTGAAATATTAGCGGGAACAAATCGATCTTTGAAAATTAAATAGAACCAGACTATATTTCTTTGTATTTGTGCACTTAATCCGAGTAGTCTATCCCCATTTTCCCGCTGAAAATTAAAACAAAAAATGGCCTACGATGTTCACGTTTCCCGAATGAAATCTTTAGGTTCCGTCATGAAAGTTAGAAAGCCAATCCATAGCCTGGTAGTGGAAGAGATTAAGGGGTTGATTGGCCAACTAAAGGCTAATCAAGTTACACCACGCAGCTCTAGGCGTGTTAAGATTCCTGCTCCGACATATGATGGGCTAGGTTGATCGCCAGTGTTTCTATGTTTGGTGAATGACATGGAGCATTATTTTGAGCAATATCGTATTTTGGATCCCCACAAGATTCCCATTGCGAGACTGCAATTATTTGGTTGAGCCCATACTTTCTGGCTCAATGAGGAAAGACGTTTAGGAATGCCCTCCGTCGACCCACGTATAGGTTGGCAGATTATGAAGAATTTATTAACGGATGAGTATTACCCTCCATACTGCCGTTCTCCGTCTACTGATTATCTGAGTGAGTCGCCGCCCAAGATTTTGCCTACATCGAACCAGCATGTTCCCTCGTACTCCCGTATGAGGACGTCTCATGATTTTATTTCTCCCCGGCTGGGCACTAGACCCTTTCCTGTTTATGAGAGTGTTCCTATCAGCGTGAAAATGGTATCTGAGCTTGCGATTACGAGTACGCCTGTCACTGAGGCCGATGCTGTTAATGTTGACAACATGAGTGACGATGAGGAGATTGGTTACCCGAGTGACTTGGATGAGGATTTCTCATTTGAGGAACCCTCTCCACTCCCTTTCGACGACATTTTGGAGCCATCCCCTTTGACTGTTGTGGAGCCTTTTGATGATCCTAAGTCGATTGATATTCTAGCTGAGTCAGAAGAGTTACAGTCTGCTGAGAGCTTACCCAGTCGTGATTCATTTGACGATCTGTTAGGACATGAGCTTGCTATTTCTAGTCGGAGAGGTATCGAAGTGCCCATTTCTGAGATTTTCACTGTAACTGATGTCAGGACTGATGTGTTGGAAGATTGTTCTAGTAAAGGAGTTAAACTTTTGGAATACGATATTGAAGCGGAACCGGACGAGCATCCCCTAATGTTAACTCCTTTACCTAAACTTGAATGTGATTTTAACTCTATACCGTTTGTAACGCTTGATCTCATTGTAGCGTTGCCGATCTAAGATCCGATCACTGAATCTGAAATACATGATTACCCACATGATTTAGAAGACATGTCGGATGATTTTTCCGTAAGAACGAATCCACTATTTGAACTTTCTTACAACTTTATTGGGTTGTGACAGGATGATCTTTATTCGAGGTCAAATCCGTGTTTTTAGGTTTCGAATTGGATTACTAGTGGTACCTTGGCGATGGTGCCTTATGACGTGATGTCCCCTCGACAAACTTATTTGCCAAGCCCGGTCGCACGCATTTATCCCCCGCCTTTTGATGACCCGTGCACGCACACGCTAGTGAACGTAGTTGCGAATGTTAAGTTCTGTTGCCCGCACGTAATGTCAAATCCGGGAGCGCCCCGTTCTATATATAGTGATGAGTGTTTTCCGTTAGCTTTTATTCATGACATTTTAAAATTTAAATTTAAGTTTAAATCTAAAACAACGACGTTGTATGGCGTTGATTTCACCACTGCTTTATTAGCACCCGTGCCACCTGAATTGGTCCCGTTACTGCCCACTGTTAAAGCAAGTCACGTTGCACATGGGTTCTCCCCACACGGTTCTAAGATTGTTTGTTGGAATCGGAGAGTATCCTACCGTTATATAAGTGATTTTGTTTTGGTTTGTCTCGTCCCTGAACGGATGCCTCCGAGCACCTCAAAAATATTTATGAACCGGCCAGTCCATTATTTGCGAATCTTATGGAAATTTAGTAGTATGACATTTCTTGTAGAATTTTTTCGATTGATTGGGGCATCGCTCCTATTTTCTACTTTTCATACTTTACGCGTCATGTTTCTATGCCCCTTGAAAAGTCTATCTCTCCATTTACATATTCCACTATGCTTTCTATTGGGTTGGGTGGTGATAGTTTGTTTGGATCGTTCTCTTCTCCGGTCTCCATCGGAGGTATGTTGGTTGACGTTGTGGAAATACTTTGTTCTTATTTGTCTAATGCGTCTGTGAGGTCCCCCCAAGACCACCTTTTGCTTTGCAGGTTCCTCTTCCTCAACGATTATACTCGGGACTACTCATCAGTGATGAGTATTTTTGAGAGGGTGAGGATTGATGGCGCCGCCATCCCCTGACATGTTGACTTGGAGCGTCCCCCATCGGACAATGTTAGTGATCTGGTACATATCAAAGATCCACGTCATGTTGCCGAAGAAGATCCCCTTCCAGATGATTATGGTGACCCGGTTTATGTGGGTGCCGAATCAAGCTTGATGTTCCTTTGCCGCCTCGAGATGAAGATTTGTCACGACATCCTCCGCCATGGCCGCGTCAACTTCTCCGCCAATGTCATGTCAAATCTCCGCCGCGTCATTTTAAATATTATTTCATATTTTAATTATGTTTTTATTTGGCCAATGTTTAGCTAAAGTTTTAATTATTTGTCATTTCATTTTGGCCTTTGTTTAGCCACATTTGGGGTGCTTATAACCCTTGTCTTTGTACAGCCTATATAAGGCTATGTTGTATTGGATTTTGAGATTAGTGAATGAATGAATTAAAATGGAAACCCTAAATTGGTTTTCCCTCTTCCCTCTTCCTCTTGGAGTTCGGCTCCCCTACCCCCTCTCCTCCTTGGCCGCCGGCCACCCCTCTCCTTCCTCTCCCTATTTCGGCCTCCTCTCTACCTCCACCTCCTCCATTCCAATAATCAACCATAACCTTCAATCCCTCTCAGAAAACCGAGCCCTCCTCTTCATCTTCAAGAAGGCCGACCACTTGCAACCTCCCCTAGCCGCCGGCCTCCACCTCCATCACCACACCCGAGCCCCCTTTCAACATCAACCCGACCACCACCTCTCCTCCACAAAACCATCCTCATCCCTCTCAAAAAACCCGACCATCACATATATCCTCTTCCCAAAATCCGATTCCTTTGGTGAGATCCAAATCAACCCAATCTTCTAATCCAAGAGAAGAATCGGCCAAAGCTTGTGGTGAATCTTGTGAAACTTCAACGGCGTTAGAAGGCAACGAAGAACTTGGAGTTTCCCTCCAACCGGCACGCTTTTGGTGGATCCGGAATGGAGCGATCCAAAGAGAGTTAAATCTGAATCATCCATTCCGGTTGGGTAACGAACGTCTCCACTCTTGTGTGTTTCTCTCTTAGATCTTTTCTTTGGGCATTTAGCATATCGTGTGATTTGTGATTGGTAGAATTTTTGTGGATAATATCAATTAAATTATTGTTATTGTTATTTGACTCCCATTTGAATTCGTGAGGCGTGGCGGCCCTCATCTTATTTCGTTAGGAGAGAACCACCCGATATCCGAATCCTTATTTCGGTGGTATCTCTTTTGGTACAACGTACGCTCGATCGAACCGTGTGGGTTCATTTCGCTTGAGAGGATCTTGGCCTATAGCCTTGATATTATCTTAAGGGGCCTAGCGAACCCCCCCGAATCCTATTAAATTAATTTTTGCAACTTGCGTAGTGGCTGTGTTTATTCTTCGTGTGAGCGTAATAGTAATTATAATTAAGCGAGCGTGTGAATCCCTTAGCTGTTACGGTGTCGAAACCAGTGGCCTACATCACTAGTGAAAATCTGCTAATCTCTACCAATGAGAAGTCAAAATAAAAAAAAATATAATATAACTCTAGTATCTGATTTGAACTCGCGAACACCTACTAATGTCCGCAAAAGAGAAGTCAAAAGTAGGTAAATTTAAAATATAATGTGAGTAACTGAAGTGAACTCACAAACATCTGCTAATCTCTGCAAAAGAGATGTCAAATGCAGGTAAATTTAAAATATAATCGAAGTCGATTCCTTCTTCTTGACGATAGCCCTTGGCAACGAGTCTGGCTTTGTTCTTTATAATAGTTCCATCTTCGTCCATCTTGTTCCGGTAGACCCATTTTGTCATGATGATGTTCTTACTCTTGTGTTTAGGAACAAGTGTCCAAACTTTGCAATGTTTTAACTGATTTAACTCTTCTTCCATGGCTAGAATCCAGGATGCATCCGAGTTTGCTTCCTCGAATTTCTTAGGTCAACCTGTGATAGAAAAATTAAGAATAAATTCTGGTTAGTTGTACCTCGACGAGTTCTGACACCATCCCGGGGATCTCCTATGATTTGGTCCAAGGGATGATCCTTCAGGTGTCTGAGCTCTAGAGTCCTTGCATCTGGGATCTCTTCAGCAACTTGAGTTGTATCTTCAGCTGGGATGAATTCTTCATCTTGATCATCTACCTCTCCAATCGGGGTTGTAGAGGTGATCTTTGTTAACTTTTCATCTTTATCTAAGGTAGGTTCATCTAGGCTTAGTTCCTTTATCTTTGTACCTGCATCTTCAATAAGCACACTAGAAGAGTTGCTTTGCAGCAAACTCGTCTCATCAAATACAATGTATATTGATTCATCTACCACAAGAGGTTTTCTATTAAATACTCTATAGGCCTTACTATGGCTACTATAACTTACAAAAATACCTTCAAATCTTTTCTCGCTAAACTTGGTAGTGTGATACATGTCGTTGTTAAGTACGAAGCACTTACAACAAAAGATTCTAAAATATGAAATGGTTAGTTTCCTGCCTTTTAGAAGTTCGTAAGGAGTCTTATCATGGTTCTTGTTGATGAGTGCTCGATTTTGCACGTGATAAGCGGTGTTGACGGCTTCAGCCCAGAAGTACTCTGGAAGTGAGGCATCACTCAACATTATCCGGCAAGCCTCTATGAGTGTTATGTTCCTTCTCTCAGCTACTCAATTTTGTTGTGGAGTGTGAGGAGAGGAAAACTCATGAAAGATGCCTGGACTTTCACAGTATTCTGTCATGGCCCTAGACTTGAATTCCGTTCCATTGTGACTTCTGATTTTGACTATTGAGCAGTTGTATTTATTCTGGACTTGCCTAACAAAATTAGTCAAAGTATAGAAGGCATCTGACTTGTGTTTCATAAAGAACACCCACGCAAAGAGCGAGTGATCATCCACAATAACCAATGTATATTCCTTACCTCCCAAACTTCTAACTTGCAGTGGACCGAACAAGTCCATATGAAGAAGCTGTAAGCTTCTATTAGATCCTTGCCTATAGTTCTTTTAAATGAACTCCATGTTTGTTTTCCTTTTATACAGTCATGAGAAGGGCTGTCCTTAACGTACTTGACATTAGGGGCATCACGTACTAATTTATGAGAGAATAGTTTTTTAATAGTTTTGAAATAAATATGTGCTAGTCTCTTTTACATTGGTCAGCAAGAGATGCACTACTTTTTGCTAAAAGACATACTGGTGTAGAGGAGTCAATTCAGATGAAATTTAAATAGAAAATATTTCTACTTCGAGTGCTTGATAAAATAGTTTCCATATTGTAAACCGATTTTATCAAACACTTGTCAGCATGGAATTCAACCACGTATCCTTTGTCGCATAGTTGGCTTATGCTGATGTGATTGTGTTCCAATCCTTCAACATAGGCTACATCTGAAAAGGATACGTTACCGTTAGTAATCATACTGTAGCCTTTGGTAATTCCTCGATCCTAACCTCCAAAGATGACCATTGGTCCGTTCAACATCGGTGAAATGTTCTAGAGTAGGCTCCTTGTCCCGGTCATATGCCGAGAACATCCACTGTCCAAATACCAGTTTAGCGTTTTAATGGTGTTTGGACGTACCTGCAATTATAATCACTTAGCCTTAGGAACCCAAACACGTTTTGGTCCTTGGTATCGAGTTAGAACACTCCCCCTACGAGTATTAGCATCATGTGTGGTCATTCTCACATTGCTAACTTGAGGAGTTGCAGTATTTTTAGGATTGAACCAACAATCTATGGCAAAGTGACCAACTCTACCACAGCACCAACAGTCGAATCTATTGTATCTTTGCCTTATAATCTCCTGCTTGACCTTCTTGAGAGGAGGTCCAGCAAGGGTAGCATGCTTGGAGGAAGAAGCTTCATGATAATGGCAACTACATGAAGTCTTCTCCTTCATAGTCTTTTCCACAACAGGTTTTACCTTTGGTGCCTTCTTGATGTTATGACCATGAACATAAGGGCCATAGCTCTGAAGTTGAATCTCTTCATAAGGTGCCTTAAAGACACTCTCGCCAAAGTTATGAGGGCGAGTCAAACCTTGGTATCTTGACTTAGGCTTCTCCGGGATCGGCCTAGTGAAGTGTCCAAAAGTGGACTCATAGTTGAATTCGTTCACAGGAAAGATAACATTCTTGAACGAGACTGGCTCCAAAGGAGCTTTCCTTTTTTCCTCGGCCAAGGACATCTTGGCATCCTTATTCTTTCTCTTGGCCTTCCTTCTCCTAGAGGATTTACTAGGAGAACCTTTGTGGCCTAGACCAGCACCCTTGGCCTTAGCTGAGAATTCAGCAATCAGAGGAAGTACAGTCTTAGGCTTAGAGAAACCTTCTACAAGTTTATTTTCAGCCGAGAGTTATTCTTCCAACTCCTTGATGATTTTCTCCTTAAGGTCAAGGTGCTCAAGAGCCTTGTTATATTCTTCAATAGATTTATTGAAGTGTTCCTTGATAGAGTCAGTCTTTGAGAGTTCTTCTCTTATGGTGCTCTCTGTAGCTTTTAGTGACTTTATATATTTAGCTTGAGTTTTCACAACTCGGCGACATTTGTCGTAAGCCTCGAGTAACTCCTTATATTGTCCCATGAGTTCAGATTCATCCTCAGAGTGATAGTCCTCTTGCTCATTATCATCATCAGATTCTAAATGAGGGGTGTGAGATTTTACCTCCCTAGTGAAATAGGGGACTTGTTCATCATCAGTTAGAGCCATTAGCCGAAAGTAGGCTTCTTCCTCTTCTGCACTCGACTCAGATGAGTCGGAGTCACAGAGGGTTTTGCCCTTCTTGGCCAACAGGCTCTTTTCTGTCCTCTTTTTACAATAAGACTTCTTCTCTTGTCTTTTGCCACCCTCTTTCTTCTTATGGGGGCAATCCGCAATGACGTGACCTGGCTTATTACAACAATAACAAACGATGTCAGTCGAATAATGTTTGTTCGGTTTAGAACCATACCTGTCGTGGCTGCTTGAGCCTATTCTATGGCGATCACCATCATTGCGTGATTTTCTATAGGAGGCATACTTGCCTTTCCATTGCTTCTTCATGCTCAAGAATTTCTTGAACTGCCTTGAGAGTAGAGAGAACTCTCAATCAGATAGCTCTGAGCCAGAGGAGCTTGGCTCAGATTATTATTCTTCATTAGCTTCAGGAGCTGGGGCAGGAGATCTAGCCTTTGTCTTCCTTGAGCTATCTGCCTTCAGAGCGACAGACTTCTCCTTGGATGCAGACCTGCTCATCTCTTCTTCAGCTTTTCTTGAGTTGATTTGGAGCTCGTAAGACATAAGCTTTCAGAATGGAGCATACCTTATTATCCCATTCCTTGGTAAGGGATCTTAAGAATTTGTCATTCAGTTCCCCATTTGTGAAGACTCGGCCATAAACTCTTAGGCCATTGACTATCTTGAAGAAGTTCTCAAAGGTATCAGCTATGGCTTCCTTGTGACCTTGCCTGAAGGCTTCATACTTCTTATTTTGAAGGGATCTCGAATCATCCCTAACTTCTTCAGTGCCTTCCATCAGAGACACCAAGGATTGCCACATCTCCTTGGCAAACTGGCAATGAATCAGATTTTGCAGAATCGAGTCATCGACTGCACTTGCTATAATATTTTTAGCTTTCTTGTCCAGGGAGACAAGTGCAATCTCGTCCTTATCCAAGTCCATCAACTTCTTTGGGACTTGTCTGGTTGGATCTAATGTAGATGAAATCATAGGAACATACAGAACTTCTTCAACAATCATGAAGATCCGAGGGTCCACTGCTTCCATGAAGAGTTTAACTCTTTCCTTCCACATAGGGAAATTGTTCTTTGTGCAAATAGGGAGCTTAGCAAAATCCTTGGTCTTACTCATGCTTGATACTTCTCTAAAGACAACTTCGGAAGGATCGGAGAAAGGTGTTAACCTTTTCACGATCAACCTTCCCCTTGATACCAATTGAAAGATGTAAGTTGTCTACCTAAATCACCTAGAGGGGGGTGAATAGGTGCGATGTGCGACTAATGCGGAATAAAAAATTTAGCAACTAGGACAAATAAGTAAGCAAGAAATCACATAGACGACAAGAGATTTATAGTGGTTCCCCAATCATGGGTACGTCAGCTTTCCTCACCGATCTAGCAAATCACTAGACTCGGCTGCTCCACTATCTCGGATTGCAAACCAAACCTACACCTTGGAACCACGTTCCTACAAAACTCGATCCAAATGGATCTACACTCGGAAGATAAAAACTTCCTGCCACTCAGAGCACAACGCTCTGAAACTCGGAGAATAATCTCCTACAAGATTTACAAATTGAGATTGAAAATAAAAACAGAAATATTCTCAGATCTGAAAGAATTTGTCTCTAGGTCTTCTTCTTGAATCGTTGCGGCTCTTTTAGAATTTGTAGAAGAAGATCCATTGAAAATCTGACCTGAGAAAACTTGAATCTACTCGATCAAGGAGAGAAAACCGATTCCTTAATCAGCAGATCATCTAGATTGAATGCAGAGAGATCGATCTTGACGTGAGCGGTGGCTTTAGATGTCGTTCTTGAGAAAAGTCGGTCGAACAAGTTTTTTAGGAAAGTACGGAATCCGCTCTTAAGAGATTCTTCTTTTTCTTTTCTGCTTAGGGTTATGTCTTAGGGAAAAGACTTTATATATGATTACCCTTAATGGATAGAAAAGACATTAATGACGATTCGTGGACCAATCACGTAGAGTCATTTAAAATTTCGGTCGTTCTAGACTTAGAACAAAAAATTTCTGGAAAGTAGACTTAGCTCTCGAGAAGTGGCTATAGTTCTCGAGAACTAGGATCTGAGTTCTCGAGAACTGTGAAGACTTTTCGGGAACTAAATTCTTCAGAAAAGATTTGGACTTCTCGAGAACACAAGGTTTAGTTCTCGAGAACTAATTTTCTTCTCGAGAACTTAACTTAGCAAAACTTCTGAACTTCTCGAGAGCAAGCACTTAGACAATTTTTCTGAACTTCTCTAGAACAAAGAGGAAGACTTCTCGAGAACTGAGGGAGGACTTCTCGAAACCTAAATAAGACTTCTCGAGAACTTAACTTAGAAAAATTTCTTAGGAAAATCCTGACAATTCAAGAAATTGAGCTGGCAGTTCTAGAGAACTGAAGCCAAGCTTCTCGAGAACAAATAAGACTTCTCGAGAACTATACCTTTGGCTTCTCGAAAACTGACCAAGACTACTCTAGAACAAGGAGGACTTCTCGAGAACTATAACTTAGAAAATTTCTTGATTCTGTCTAGACTTTTCATGAACTAAGTAGTTAATCTTCTCGAGAACTATGAGAGCTTCTCGAGAACTAAACTACACTTCTCGAGAACTTCAAAGTTGCTTCTCGAGAACTTGACTTGGATAATTTTCAAGAATTGTAGAGAATGTTATCTTCTGGTCTTGTCTTCATCCCATGCTCCCAATGTTTTAACATGAAGTGTATCCCAATTGAGAGGCTACACATGAGTCAACACTTTGGATAACACAGTGAGGGATTATAACTTATGGTCCTATGTTCCTGACTCACTGTAGACTGATATTGGTCTACACTTAGCACTGAGAATATGCAAACATTCAACTACAACAAGGATATCAAATACAACTTAATTCATCTTAGTTCAAGGGTGACTTCATGCAAATCTGGGTTATTGTGGATGCAATACCCAACATCTCTTCTTCCATTGCATCAATCAATTTGGTGTCTTGCATGGCCTCTCCAATATTCCGGGGTTCTATCTGAGACAGGAAGCTAGAACATAAAACTGTGTTCATGCTCCTGCTCCTTATTAGAATAACCTGACTTGCATCACCAATGATCTGGTGAGCTGGATGATCCTTCAGGTGTCTCCTTGCTGGAGGAATTCTGTCACCATTATGGCTATCTCCAGTTTCCTTATCTTGATGCTTCACATTTTCTTCTTCACCCAGAGGGACTTGATCTCCCCCTAGATAACTGGCATCTTTATCCTCATTTAGTTTAGCAGGAACATCTTCATTAATGGTAAGCTTGTCCAGCTTATCTGTTAGAAATGTAGAACTAACTGAAGAACTAGACAATTCACTGTTAATAAACATTGACTCATCAAATACAACATGGACAGATTCATCTACAACTTGAGTAGTCAAGTTGTAGATCCTGTATGCTCTACTATGGTTACTGTACCCAAAAAATATCCCTTATAGGGATCTGGCAGGGAGTCATCTTGTTTTTCTTGTTGATGGAGGCCCTATTGAGCACATGACATGCAATATTTATTGCCTCTTCCCAAAAGTATTCAGGGAGATTTGTGTAATTCTGTAGAGTTCTACTGGCTTCAATTAGAGTCCTATTCTTTCTTTAAGCAACACCATTTTGCTGAGGAGTTATAGGTGAAGAGAATTCCTGATGAATCCCAAGTTCTTCATAGAATTTTTCATTCATTTAGACTGAAATTCAGTTCCATGTTCACTTCTGATTTTGACCACTGAGCTGTTGTATTCATTCTGTATTTGTCTGAGAAAAGTCTGAAAAATAGTTGGGGGTTCAGATTTCTGCCTCAAGAAGAAAACCCATGTAAATCAAGAATAGTCATCCACAATAACAAGTGTGTATGCTTTCCTGCCAAGACTATGGACTGACATAGGACCAAACAAATCCATATGCATGAGATACAAACATCTCTTTGAATCTTTGATGTCAAGTGACTGAAAAGAGGACTTAGTCTGCTTGCCTTTTTGGCAAGCTGAGCACACACCCTCTTTTATGCACTGAACTTGAGGACCATTCCTCACAAAACCCATGCTGAACAGCAGTCAAATTGACTTATAGTTCAGATGAGCTAGCCTTTTGTTCCATTTGACACAAAGAGAAGCTTTCTCTCATACAACCAAACAAATAGGTGAGTTGTTTGACTCACACTCTAGGTTAAGGCAATACACATTTCCTTTCCTAGTGCTAGTCAAAATGATCTCTTGATCACTTGACCTTTTTACTAGGCACTCCCCTTTGAGGAAAGAAATATCATAACCTAGGTCACTAAGTTGACTTATGCTAATCAGGTTATGTTTTAGACTCTATACATAAGCCACTTTAGTGATTGTTATTGAATCACAAGATATGTTACCAAATCCTTTGATGATTCCCTTTTCTTATCCACCAATGATTACTTTTGATCCATTCTTTATGGGCACATAGTCCCTCAACATGCTCCTTGTTCCAGTCATATGTCTTGAACACCCACTATCCAAGTACCATATAGGGGTATGGTCACTTTGATTTACCTACAATAAATAAAGAATCACTTACCCTTAGAACCCAACTTGCTAGTGGGTCCTAGGTCCTTATTAGTTTGAAACCCTGTGACTGATCTAACAGGAATCCTACTTTTGGTTTTAACACTTAAGTAAAACCAGCAATCCATGGCAAAGTGACCCACCTTTCCACAACACCAACACTCAAACCTATTATACCTATTCTTAGGTACAAGCCCTCTTACTTTGTTATTAGTAGACTTATTAAGTGTTGGTGCTGGAACAGAATTCTTCAAGAACTCCTCTTGAATATGATGGGCATGCTTATAGATTGGTCTATTGGCATTAGCACCCTTGCTCATGAAATTTTCATGCTCACAGTGACCATGTGTAATGTCATGATCATACCTGTTAGTAGGATTCACTACCTTCTTAAAAAAAGGGGGATTAACAGCTAGAGGCTGAACTGTGGCTTTACCTTTTCTATGAGATTGGTAGCCCTAGCTCTCTCTCTTGCTGAATTTTTCCCTCCAGTTTCTTGATATGATTCTCTTTGAATGAGCTTGTGCCGATCTGAATAACTGTAATGTTTTTCAATTTGGCAACCTCATTCATTTTTTGATCTAGTAGTTTTGCTGAAACTGCTGCAGCCAGCTTAAGAGACTCAATCGCTTTGTCTTGCTCTTTAACAAGAAACTTGCTCTTCTTTAGAGCATGCAACAACCCACCATACTCATTAATGAGTGGGTGAACAACCTCCTCAGACTCAGATCCATCCACTTCTTTTAAAGAAGATGCTTCATATTCTGATCCAGTAAAGTAATCTAAGACTAGGGGTGAATTGTTTACATTACTTGGTCCAGGCTGATCCTGGCACTTATATTCTTCAGATTGAGCCATCAGCCCTTTACAATAATATTCTTCCACTCCATTTATGGAGTCCAGCATCTGTAGGAATTCTAGTTCGCTAGAATCCTCTTCTTTTGAGAAGAGTCCAACATATTCTTCTTCCTCTTCTTCTTCAGATTCTGAAGATGAAGAGTCTGTCCAACTCTTCTCCTTCTGAGCTACTAGAGACTTCTCCTTCTTGCCTTTGACCAGCTGCTTCTTCTTGTCCTTTGACTCCTTTCTTTTGTCAGGACAGTCAGCTATGACATGCCCAGACCTGTTGCAGTAATAACACACAATCTTAGAATTAGATTGTTTACCATGTTTAGAAGCATACCTGTCCTCCTTAGGTGTTTTCTTCTTCTTGTAGTATTCCTCCTTGGAATTGGAAGTAGATGAAGGCCTGGTTCTCCAATTCTTTTTCTTCATGAACCTTTGGAATTGTCTTGTGAAGGCAGCAAAGTCTTCATCAGATGTTTGACTATCTGATGTACTTGTTTCAGGAACACCTTCTTCTGCTTCAGTACTCTTTCTAGGTGGAGAAGGAGATTTACTCATACCCTTCTTGAGCCCTTAGCCTTGAAGGCTACTGACTTTTCTTTGTGTTCAGATTTGCTACCTTTCTATTCCTCTTTCCTAGTAGAAAGCTGCATTTCATATGAAAGCAGTTTTCCAAAAAGTGTAGGTGGTGGTGTGACAGCTAGTTTGAACACTTCCCTGATGGCACATATCTTAGTGTCCCAATGCTTTGTTAGGGACCTAAGAAACTTGTCATTCAGTTTATAAGTACTGAAGACTCTTCCATATATCATCAATTCATTCACTATTCTGAAAAACCTTTTATAACATTCAGCTATGCTGTCAGTTTTATTCTGCCTAAAGCTCTCATATTCCTGATTTAGCATGGACTTTTTGTCCTCTCTAACTTATTTTGTGCCTTCTATATAAACAATCAATGTATCCCACATTTCTTTTGAAGTTTTACAGTGCACAAGATTCTGGAATGTTGCATCATCTAGGGCACTTAGAATTATATTCTGAGCTCTTTTATCTAATGTAGACCAGATGATTTCATCCTTAGTTATCTCTGAATAACTCTTTGGAGTTTGAATGTTTGCATCAAGAACTGAAACCTTCATTGGGATGAAGGAGCCTTCCTGTACTGTGATATAAATTCTTGGATCAGATGCTTCCATAAATAGCCTGACCCTTTCTTTCCAAATGCCAAAAGATTCTTTCCTGCATATGGGCAATTTCATAGATCCAAATTCCTTTTGATTTTCACTTGAACCCATATTTTTATCTATTATTACCCTTGGAGAAATCCTCTGACTGTTAGGTAAAATTTTGAGGAACCTCCCTCTGATACCACTTGAAAGACTTTATTTCATGAGCCTAAAAACCTAAGGGGGGGGGGTGAATAGGTTCTTATCTCTTTTTGTCTTTTTGATTTAAAGGCAAGCAGGAATTTGTAACTTCTTTTACCACAGAATAATTTTATCTACAGAAATTAAATACAACACAGCAAACACCAGATCTATAGTGGTTCCCAAAGATATGGGTACATCCACTTTCCCCCTTCACCTATCTAGTAGATAACTGGATTCAGCCTAACTTCCTTCCACTGGCTCAAATCCGCAGATCTTACAAACTCAGAACCCAAAATGGTTCCTACACCTCAGACTTTACACAAGTCCTACCTCAGATTCTTCCCTGAATCCTACCTCAGGCCTCAGCCATACCTCAACCTTTATAATTAGGCTTACAACTCAGACTTTCTACAAGTCCTACCTCAGGCACACTGCCCTACCTCAGCCTTTATAATTAGGCTTACAATCTCAGATCTAACAATAGATTCTATAAGAATTTGTGAGTAATAAGTATCTAAAAACTTCACCAGCTAGATTTCTCTATTGATGTTGTCTTCTTGATCAGTTCTTGTATAGACTGATCATTCTGATCCAAACTAACTTAACTTTTCATCTTGATTAGGAAAAATAAGGTGGATATTCTCTTGAAGTTGAAGTTTATCTTCAGTCATCTTCTTCCTTAGATTCATATTGAACTCTGAATCTTTCTTGCAGAAAGGCCTTGATCTGTTAGAGTTCTTCTTTATTATCCAGAAATCTTTCTTGTTGTTTTGTCGTTTCCGATCTGGCTCTTATATAGATCTTGCTCCATGTTTACCGGCTGATCCGGTTCATAACAGATTTCTGACAGTTCTTACAGTGGCGTCAGACCGGTTAGTTATGATAGCTGTCAAGTCACCAGTCACGTCACCAGGTTCTTCTGTGTCTTTCCAACTCAGCACACAACACTCAGCAGATTGCTTCACATATGTCGACATATATAGGCTAAGTGTCGACACAAGTTTTCAAGGTGTCGACACAAATACTCCAAGTGTCGACACAGTCATACTTCTGCTTCTCGACACTTCTTTTTGTTGTATGTGTCGACACAAGTCCTGTTTGTCGTCACAACAGCTTCTTGTCTCGATATTTCTGTTGCAGACAGATGGCGTTGAGTGTTTGTTAAATGGCGTTGAGTGTGTGTCGACACAAGTCTTGTGTGTTGACACAATTACTTCTGAACTCGACACAGCCTCTTGAGAGTTGGTTTGTCGACACAGGTCCTGTGTGTCAACACAATTGCTTCAGGTGTCGACATAGCTCATGAGTGTCGACTCATCTTCTATTTTAAGTGTCTACATAATTCTATTTTAAGTTGTCGACACAAATCTGGATGTCGACACAACTACTTCTTTAGGTGTCGACATAGCTTTGAGTGTCGACACAACTCCTGTTTTAAGTGTCGACACATTTTACCAGTGTGTCGACACAGCTTTCCTAAGTGTCGACATAGCAGCTGGGTGTCGACATAGCTTCTTCATAAGTGTCAACACATTTTGTCTGTGTGTCGACACAGCTTGCCTGAGTGTCGAAACAATCTCCTTGAGTGTCGACACAGTTTCTTCACAAGTGTCGACACAGCTTGCCTGAGTGTCGAAACAATCTCCTTGAGTGTCGACACAGTTTCTTCACAAGTGTCGACACTTGTACTTTGAAACTTTTCCCTCAAATACTTAAACCTGAACAATGAAACTCAAACTTCTATCAAATACACATTGATGCATATCATTGACTAAGTTGTGGCTTCTCCAAATCTATTACACATTTTCCAATGTACCCAACAGACTTCTTTTATGTTCGGATTTATACGGCACTGAGTTTGGATAGAGTTACATGAATTATCTTCCATTAAGATTTTGTGAGTGCAAAAAGATGGGATTATGTCCTTAATATCAGATATCTGACAGGCGATGGCTTGGCGATGTTTTTGCAAAACTAAAAGGAGTTTGTCATTTTGTAATTGAGTTAGGTAGGCCGAAACTATCACTGGCATTTTGGAATCTTTTTCTAGGAAGGCATGCTTGAGATGTTCAGGTAGTTCTTTTAATTCTAGGGTAGGGGGATCTTCATAAGATATTTTGGAAGTTCTTTCTTTTTCAAAAATAATATCTTCATAGACTTTTAACTTATACGAAAAATTGGAAGGGGTGAATCAATGGCCATGGTTGTAACACCCCAAATTGTTGTAGGAGCGACGAGGATCGAATTTGGCCAAGACAAGTTTTTGGTGCAGGTGACACGGGCCCCGACACGGGCGTGTCGGAGGTCGTGTCGGGCGTGTCGAGCTCGGGCCGTGTAGTCGACCAGTTCAGGTCGACGATGGTCGTGTGGTGGAACACGGCCTAGGACACGGGCGTGTCCCAGGCCGTGTCACACCTAGGCTGTGCGGTTGGGTACACGGGTAATGACACAGGCACGAACACGGGCGTGTCTAATTGGATACGGGCGTGTCTGATGCCGTGTCACCAAGCCGTGTACCTCTCTGACTGCGAAGTGTTGATAAATTGCACACGGGGGGCGTGACATGGGTCCCGACACGGGCGTGTCGCAGGCGACACGGGCGTGTCGGAGGCCGTGTCACATGCCGT
Source organism: Platanthera zijinensis (assembly GCA_039513925.1). Taxonomy (NCBI): domain Eukaryota; kingdom Viridiplantae; phylum Streptophyta; class Magnoliopsida; order Asparagales; family Orchidaceae; genus Platanthera; species Platanthera zijinensis. Next base: position 27,654,061 of record CM077098.1, read on the forward strand.
GTTGCTGGTACACGGCCGTGTGTGAACCCGTGTTCGGCCTAGTTTTGGGATTTCAGATCTAATCCTGGCCGTTCGTTTCCTTGGCTTTGGATCCGACGGTGGGGGGCTGCTTCTGGGTGGTTTTAGCCGGGAATAGGGTTTTGAAACCCTTATTTCACTTGGGCACTCTCTCTCTAAAACCTAGAGAGAAGGGAGAGCTTGGAGGAGGAAGAAGGAGGTCAACTCCGGCGGCCGGTGGAGATTCGGAGCTCTATTTCGCGAGCGGAGTTCAGATCCGCGAAGGTGGGAGCGTTGCGGTGGTTTTCAACTGAGCAAATCTTCTCCATGGCTAGGAAGAGGGGACGGAAGGTAACGACGCTTCTCCTCTCGGTTTTTAGGATTTAGGATGCATGAATAGCATCCCCTTCCTTTCGTATTTTGAGCACCGAATCTCTCAAATGAGAGGGATTCGTGTAGCCTAGGTTCAAGAGGACCTCCGGGTTGAGTATGCTCATCCCGGCATGCTTGGCATTAGAGATCCGCTCCGTTAGCGGATTAGGCATTGTGGGTGAAGCCGTGGTCGCGATTGTTGGTCCGACCCGGTGATGTTGCATAGCGAGTTTTGGGGTTTCGATTGAAATCCGCAGCGGCAATACGCCATTGTATGTATGCGTTTTCCCCCTCATATTGGAGTGAGTACTCGTAGTCAGAACCGGACGAGGTTAGCTCCGCTTTGTGCGGTAGATGGTTTCCTTGGAGCACGGGAAAGACACGGTGCGAGTGGCGATTGGGGTGGGGAAACCTTTGTTTGTGCTGTGCTAAGGCGCGGCTATGTCTCCGTGGTCGGCTGGCAATCCCGTGGCGCGCAAGTCATGTGGGGGAAGTGTCCCGACGAGACTAGCCCCTTCTGTGGACTGAAGAGAATGTCGAGCGGAGGACAAGCCCGAGCAATGTGGCCATGAGCGGGTGGGGTCCAGCACGGCTTCTTAGAATCGGTCAGTGTGAGACGGAACCCTGACGTGCGAAGTCAGAATATGCGGGGAAGCCCCGGGGTATATGACCCTTGTGCGGGTGGGGCCTTTGCAAGGTTCCGTGTGACGGCGTGTGTGCCGGTAGGGACATGGTGGTTCCCTTGTGTTTGCGGCTTTAAGCCAATGGGGAAATGGAAGTACCCAGTGTTTGATGTTGTGCTAGATGCATACGAACTAGGGTGCCTTGGGTGAAACCCGGGTTGCATTCATGCTGCATAGTAGGCACTTTCACCTTGTACAAAACATAGAGAACATGTATGCTGTATGAGACATCCAAGCCTGTTTTACCGCTTTAATATATTTGATCTTTTGGTATACGAAGTGCTAACTTGCAGGTGGAGTGGTACCCAGGGGTCCGTTAGGGACGGCCGGGAGGAGATGTGTTTGTTACACAGTAGAGGTCAGCCTTTGCTGACCCACGTTACTTCAAATCCTTATAGGGCAAGGATCGCATGCAGGAGCTAGCGCGCCGGGCGAAAATCCCTAAGCCTCATGAAGTGTTGTTGTGCTTGGTTTCTCCTTTTATGTTTGCTACTTTTGTTATGTTTATGTCCGGCTTGCATGCCGAGGTAGCGTAGGAGTGCTTGGCACATTGATATGTTTTGGACTATTATTGTGTAAGGCCTTAAGGCCATTTGATACTCTATCGTTAGTGGATAACTTCTGTCGGTTTGTTCTGTTTCCGCTGTGTTTGTCTGGAGTTTTGAGATTGGGTAGTTTTCATATCATCTTTTAATACTAAAGCTGTGGCGTCCGTATGTTGTGGGGCCCCGGCCGGACCCATATTATATGGTCTTTACAGGGGAGGTGTTACAATTTGTTATCTGAGGGAGGTTCACGTTCCAACGAGAAGTTTCGCGGTCGAAAGTATAAGTCAAGTCGCGTATAAGAAGTTATCCACATAGGAGTATCGTAGGACCATGAGTGTCCTGGTGTTCGAGTCTTGCGATTAGAGACTGATTTGTGTAGTCTTGCTTGTGTTTAGAGTGCATGAAACGAGGCTGGGACCTCGAGGCCAAGAGAAGAGCTCTAGGAAGTAGTGCGACTGCGCAAGGTCCGCTAGGGATGGGGGTCACACCGGCCGACTTCTGTCGTATGCTTGTAGAAGCGATGATGGCGGCCCAAGCTGCAGCGACAGCACAGGTAGCAGCTCCCGTTGCTCAGGTAGCAACTCCTGCTACCCCGGACACATCAGCGACCGTGCAGGTTGAGGAAGCCAGGCGGGCAGAGCCGCAGGCCGAGAGAGTGGTTGTCGGGCATGAGGACCGGCAAATGAAGTACTTTCTGAGTTTCCACCCTCCAACCTTCAAGGGAACCGGCACACCCACAGATGCAGAGGATTGGTGGGCTAGAATTCAGGAGCTTCTGAGGGCGGCAGAGGTGCCAGATGAGAAAAAGGCAGAGTTCGCAGCCTTTATATTGGAGGGAGATACCAAGTTATGGTGGGTGAGCCACAGTGGCCGGCAGTTTCTAGGACGCACACCGTCCATCGAGGAGTTTGCACTACAACAAATTGCACTTATAGTAAGGACCTAAATCGTTACAATAAGTACCAAAAATCGTTACAAAAACTCTTTGGTAACGAAAAAAACTTTATGTAACGGTCGTCCTCTAAAGCTCGACGCTAATACTTCTTGTAACGAATGTATGCGTGTCGTTACAATAAATTAGTTACAATAATAAAAAAGATTTCGCCAGCCGGCCGCCAACTGCCCGCCGCCGCCCCCGCCGCCGCCGCCGCCGCCGCCGCCCGCCCGCCGCCCGCCCGCCGCCCGCCCGCCGCCGCCCGCCGCCGCCACCTGCCCGCGAGCCCGCCCGTGAGCCCGCCCGCGAGCCCGCGAGCCCATCATATTTCAAAAATTCATTGTGGAATGGGCAATATAAACCCAAAATTGATGTTTTAACTGGCGGTGTGGGACTAAAAATGGCTAAACATATTGTGAGAAAAAATTACTATTTGTAACGTAACATTAATGTTGTTACAAATACTTACATTTATAGTAACAAATTAATTTTTATTGTAACAAAATATAAAATATTCGTTACACAAAGTAATTTTTAGTAACAACAGAAAAAATTCGTTACTAAATATAGCTATTAGTAACAAACTGTGTTTTAGCTATATTTCAGTACTTACAACAGGTGCAGTTTGTTGTAGTGTTGGGAATGCCTTCCTGAAGAAGTACATACCCGCCTCAACGAGGTTAGCCCTCCAGAGGCAGTTCCTACATCTTGTGCAGCGAGACAAGTCAGTGGATGAGTATGTTAAGGAATTTACTCGCTTGGGTCGTTATGCAGGGACGACCATAGCAGACGATGAAGAGAGGGACAATCTCTTCTACCATGGATTGAGGGAGAACCTAAGACAACCCCTCATATCGATGAAACGTGCTGGTTTCAACGAATTAGTGGAGGCGGCCCGAATTTTGGAGAGTGACATGGAGCGATCCCAACGTCGCAAGGGTTTCACACCCAAGCAGGGGGAGGAGAAGAAGCCTGCCCAGTCACATGGAAAGGCGGAAGGGAGCCGATGGAAGAAGATGCCTTCCCCATATAAGTCGGGCGAGAAAAGTAATTGGACGTCGGGAGGGTCACGCTCTAAGGGCCCTTAGACGTACTATAGTTGTGGCAAGCCGGGCCACATAGCAAGATTTTGTACCCAAGGGGGCACTGAGCAAGAGCCAAGGCAGGAGCAAACTGTGTGCTCCGGCCCCAATGCCGCAGAGAAAGGGAAGATGGCGGAGTCGAGTGCTTCTCGGTTTCAACCAGTGCAGCCAAGGGCCTACAACCTTGGGCAACAAGAAGCAATCTGTCAACCCGATGTGGTGACAGGTACGAGAGTTCAACCTGCACCTTAGATTCCTGTCTTTCAAGCCTTTATGTTTGTTGCACGTGTGTAGGCTTTGTAATGGTATCTGGGTACCCCGCTAGGGTACTCTTTGATACGGGAGCGTCGCACTCCTTCCTTGCGGAAGGCTTTATCCGGAGGATCGGAGTGGAGTCTTTCTCGACGGACTCCGAGTTGAAAGTGCGCATGCCCAATGGGTCATCTATGACTACCAGGGCTAGAGGCCGGATTTGTTGGAGTCTTGATGGAGTCGACTTCTTATTGATAGCGGCGATCTTCCCGTTGTCCGAGTTCGATGTGATTTTGGGGATGGATTGGCTAGCGGAGCAGCGTGCCAGTATCGACTGTTTGTTCAAGGTGGTAACCCTGAGGGGCGTGGGGCAAGCGGAAGTCAAGTTTGAAGGTCTGCATGGAGTGGCCTGCTCCCTAGTTTCGGCACTTCAGTTAGTGCGAGCTGTTAACCAGGGAGGTGTACCTCTAGTAGCGTTGTTGGAGGTTAGCCTCTCCAGGCTGTCTCTAGGAGAAGTGCCCGTGGTGGCGGAGTTTGGAGATGTTTTTCCCGAGGAGTTACCGGGAGTACCTCCTCGGCGGGAGATTGATTTCTCCATCGAGTTGGTGCCCGAGGTTAGACCAGTGTCGCGTCCACCCTTCAGGATGGCACGAAAGGAGTTGGCCGAGCTCAAGGTTCAGTTGCAGGAGCTTTTGGAGCAAGGGTATATCAGGCCTAGCTCTTCACTGTGGAGTGCGCCGGTGTTATTCGTAAAGAAGAAGGACGGCAGTATGCGTCTGTGCATAGACTACCGGGAGTTGAACAAATTGACTGTCAAGAATAAGTATCTGATCCCTCGGATAGACGATCTCTTCGACCAGTTGGTGGGGTCGGTGGTGTACTCCAAGTTGGACCTGAAGTCCGGATATTATCAGTTGCGGATTCGTGACGAGGACATACCCAAGACCGCGTCTGGTACGAGGTATGGTCATTTTGAGTTCTCGGTGATGCCGTTCGGGCTAACGAACGCGCCGTCCGTGTTCATGGACTTGATGAACCGAGTGTTTTGCGAATATTTGGACTGGTTCGTAGTCGTCTTTATCGATGACATTTTGGTGTATTCCAAGTCGGAAGCGGAGCACGAGTCGCACTTGCGGACAGTGTTGCAAGTATTGAGAGAGAACCAGCTTTATGCGAAGTTCTCCAAGTGCGAGTTCTGGTTGGAGAAAGTGGCATTTCAAGGCCATGTGATTTGTGGGGATGGGGTGGCGGTGGATCAAACGAAAGTAGAAGCCATCAGAGAGTGGCTAGTTTTGAGGACCGTGGCGGAAGTCCGAAGTTTTCTTGGACTAGCCGGGTACTACCGAAGGTTTGTGGAAAACTTTTCGCGGATAGCTCTACCCCTCACTTCACTAACTCGCAAGGATCAGAAATTTTTATGGACTCAAGAGTGCAACGAGGCGTTTGAAACCCTGAAGGAAAGGCTAATGACAGCGCCGATCCTAAGTCTGCTAAAGGGGACCGAAGGGTTCCAGATTTTCAGCGACGCATCCAGATGCGGTTTAGGGTGCGTATTGGTGCAGCATGGTAGTGTGATAGCTTTTGGGTCGAGGCAGCTGAAGCCTCATGGGAGAAATTTCCCCGTCCATGATTTGTAGTTGGCGGCGGTAATTTTTGCGTTGAAGTTGTGGAGGCACTGCGTTTATGGTGTAAAGGTAGAGATCTTCACGGACCACAAGAGTCTGAAGTATCTCCTAGATCAGAAGGACCTAAATATGCGGCAGCGTAGGTGGGTCGAGTTCCTGGGGGACTACGAGGTGGCGATTCAGTACACGCCAGGGAAAGCCAATGTGGTGGCAGATGCTTTGAGTAGGAAATACTCGGGGCAAGGAAATTGGATTGAAGCTCACGATGAGCGGTTAAGGCGGGACTGGGAGTCCCTTGGTTTGGAATGTGTGGCAAGAGGCGAGTCTAGCGTGGCTCGACTAAATTGGATTGAGATGCAGAGTGACTTATGCGATCGTATTCCGGAAGCGACCCGTGTAGATGAGGAGTTACAACCTTTCGTGGAGGAAGCTCTAAAGGGCGAGGGTAGCGCCTGGGAGATGGGTGATGGGATTCTGAGGAAGGGCAGAAGAATTTGTGTACCGCAGTTCGGCAAGCTCCGCGAGGAGTTGATGTTTGAGGCCCACTTCACTAAGTACTCCATTCACCCGGGTAGTACAAAGATGTACTTGGACTTGAAGAAGTCCTATTGGTGGCCTGGGATGAAGCGGGACGTGGCTTTGTGTGTGAGTCGGTGCCAAACATGTGCCTTGGTGAAGGCCGAATGTTTGAAGCCGGGCGGGTTCTTGAAGCCTCTTCCAATCCCCGAATGGAAATTTGATTACATCTCCATGGATTTTGTGCATGGGTTGCCTAGATCGCAGCAGGGTAATGATGCCATTTGGGTGATTGTGGACCGCTTGACCAAAGTGGCACATTTCATCCCAAACCGGAAGGAGGATAGTGTGGAAAAGTTGGTGGAGTTGTACGTCCGCAATATTGTACGACTCCATGGGATTCCGAAGAGTATAGTCAGCGACCGGGATGGACGTTTCACGTCTAAGGATTGGCGGTTGGTGCAGAAGAGCTTGGGCTCAAAACTCAAGTTCAGTACGGCTTTTCATCCTCAAACCGATGGGCAAACTGAGGGAACGAACTGTACTTTGGAAGATATGCTAAGGATGTGTACTCTCGACTTCGGCAAGAAGTGGGAGGATCACCACTTCATGGTGGAGTTTGCGTATAACAATAGTTACCAAGCTAGTATCAAGATGGCGCCATATGAAGCTCTGTATGGGAGGCGGTGTCGAACACCGATGTCTTGGACAGAGGCGGGAGACACCAAGCTTTTGGGGAAAGAAGTGGTAGCCGACGCTAGTGAGTTGGTGCGGACCATCCAAGAGCGCATGAAGATAGCTCAAGATCGGCAGTCGAAGTATTTCAATGCTTGCCACAGGCATGTGGAATTTGCTGTGGGCTACTGGGTGTATCTTAAGATCAAGCCGTTCAAAGGCGTTTCGCGAATTCGCCGACTCAGGAGGCTGAGTCCGGGATTTTGGGGACCATTCAAGGTCATCGTGCGAGTGGGAGAGGCAGCGTACCGGTTGGCATTGTCCACAGAGCTAAGTGGATTGCATGACGTTTTTCACGTCTCCGTCCTGAGGAAAGCGTTGTTAGAAGCCAGCGTGGTGATTGAGCCGACGGCGGTGCCGGTAGAGGAAGACTTGGGGACGCGAGTTCGTCCAGTCGGGATAGAAGACTCAGAGGTTCGGCAATTGCGGAACAAGGAGGTCAGACTCGTAAAGGTCCGTTGGGACAACTGTGGTTGCGAGGAGCTCTCATGGGAGCAAGAGCTGGCCATGCTAGAGGAGTACCCCGAGCTTTTCTCCTCAGGTACTGTTTAGTTTTGTTTACCTTCCATGTTTTAAATTTCGGGACGAAATTCTTTTAAGGGGGAGAGAATTGTAACACCCCAAATTGTTGTAGGAGCGACGGGGATCGAATTTGGCTAAGACAAGTTTTTGGTGCAGGTGACACGGGCCCCGACACGGGCGTGTCGGAGGCCGTGTCGGGCGTGTCGAGTTCGGCCCGTGTAGTCGACCAGTTCAGGTCGACGATGGTCGTGTGGTGGAACACGGCCTAGGACACGGGCGTGTCCCAGGCCGTGTCACACCTGGGCTGTGCGGTTGGCTACACGGGTAATGACACAGGCACGAACACGCGCGTGTCTAGTTGGACACGGGCGTGTCTGATGCCGTGTCACCAAGCCGTGTACCTCTCTGACTGCAAAGTGTTGATAAATTGCACACGGGGCGCGTGACACGGGTCCCGACACGGGCGTGTCGCAGGCGATACGGGCGTGTCGGAGGCCGTGTCACATGCCGTGTTGCTGGTTTTCAATTTTGGTCAAGACAGCGAATGAGCTACACGGCCAGGCACACGGCCGTGTGTGAACCCGTTTTCGGCCCAGTTTTTGGGATTTCAGATCTAATCCTGGCCGTTCGTTTCCTTGGCTTTGGATCTGACGGTGGGGGGCTGCTCCTGGGTGGTTTTAGCCGAGAATAGGGTTTTGAAACCCTTATTTCACTTGGGCACTCTCTCTCTAAAACCTAGAGAGAAGGGAGAGCTTGGAGGAGGAAGAATGAGGTCAACTCCGGCAGCCGGTGGAGATTCTGAGCTCCGTTTCGCGAGCGGAGTTCAGATCCGCAAAGGTTGGAGCGTTGCGGTGGTTTTCAACTGAGCAAATCTTCTCCATGGCTAGGAAGAGGGGACGGAAGGTAACGACACTTCTCCTCTCGGTTTTTAGGATTTAGGATGCATGAATAGCATCCGCTTCCTTTCGTATTTTGAGCACTGAATCTCTCAAATGAGAGGGATTCGTGTAGCCTAGGTTCAAGAGGACCTCCGGGTTGAGTATGCTCATCCGGGCATGCTTTGCATTAGAGATCCGCTCCATTAGCGGATTAGGCATTGTGGGAGAAGCCGTGGTCGCGATTGTTGGTCCGACCCGGTGATGTTGCATATCGAGTTTTGGGGTTTCGATAGAAATCCGCAGCGGCAATACGCCGTTGTATGTATGCGTTTCCCCCCTCATATTAGAGTGAGTACTCGTAGTCGGAACCGGACGAGGTTAGCTCCGCTTTGTGCGGTAGATGGTTTCCTTGGAGCACGGGAAAGACACGGTGTGAGTGGCGATTGGGGTGGGGAAACCTTTGTTTGTGCTGTGCTAAGGCGCGGCTATGTCTCCGTGGTCGGCTGGCTATCCCGTGGCGCGCAAGTCATGTGGGGGAAGTGTCCCGGCGAGACTAGCCCCTTCTGTGGACTGACGAGAATGTCGAGCGGAGGACAAGCCCGGGCAATGTGGCCATGAGCGGGTGGGGTCCAACACGACTTCTTAGAATCGGTCAGTGTGAGACGGAACCCTGACGTGCGAAGTCAGAATATGCGGGCAAGCCTCGGGGTATATGACCCTTGTGCGGGTGGGGCCTTTGCAAGGTTCCGTGTGACGGCGTGTGTGCCGGTAGGGACATGGTGGTTCCCTTGTGTTTGCGGCTTTAAGCCAATGGGGAAACGGAAGTACCCAGTGTTTGATGTTGTGCTAGATGCATACGAACTAGGGTGCCTTGGGTGAAACCCGGGTTGCATTCATGCTGCATAGTAGGCCCTTTAACCTTGTACAAAACATAGAGAACATGTATGTTGTATGAGACATCCAAGCCTGTTTTACCGCTTTAATATATTTGCTCTTTTGGTATACGAAGTGCTAACTTGCAGGTGGAGTGGTACCCCGGGGTCCGTTAGGGACGGCTGGGAGGAGATGTGTTTGTTACACAGTAGAGGTCAGCCTTTGCTGACCCACGTTACTTCAAATCCTTACAGGGCAAGGATCGCATGTAGGAGCTAGCGCACCGGGCGAAAAGCCCTAAGCCTCATGAAGTGTTGCTGTGCTTGGTTTCTCCTTTTATGATTGCTACTTTTGTTATGTTTATGTCCGACTTGCATGCCGAGGTAGCCTAGGAGTGCTTGGCACATTGATATGTTTTGGACTATTATTGTGTAAGGCCTTAAGGCCATTTGATACTCTATCGTTAGTGGATAACTTATGTCGGTTTGTTCTGTTTCCGCTGTGTTTGTCTGGAGTTTTGAGATTGGGTAGTTTTCATATCATCTTTTAATACTAAAGCTGTGGCGTCCGTATGTTGTGGGGCCCCGGCCGGACCCATATTATATGGTCTTTACAGGGGAGGTGTTACAATGGCGGTTTCTTGCAGACTTTAGTAGGAAAAGTTGAGGAAGAACAAAAATCAGAAAATTCATTTTCAGAAATGTTGTAGGAAGATTTATCACTTAAGGTATCTAAGAAGAAAGAAGAGTCGTCATTCTCAAGTTTATTTTTCATCGAAGGGGTGATTGAGAAGTCGCTTCATCATCTCCTACACGTAGGAAGAGTTTGCCATTGCTTATATCAATAATAGCTCGGGAGGTGGCAAGTAAAGTTTGACCATGGATAAGGAAACCTTGACGCCTTCTTCTATGTACAATATGAAAAAATCTACCGGGAAGATGAATTTGTCGACTTTTAGTAGAACATCCTCCACTATTCCTAACGGATACTTAATAGATCTATCAGCGAGTTGGATACTCATACGCGTGGGGTTGAGTCTACTAATTCATAACTTCTTAAATAATGAGAGGGGCATTATGTTGACACTTGCACCTAAATCGGCCAATGCATGCTTGACAAAGAGATCACCAAAGACACATGGTATTGAAAATCTACCCGGATCACTGATCATCTTTGTTAAACCGTTTGCCAAGATAGCAGAGCACTCGACATTTAACGTGATTGTGATAAGTTCTCTAACTTCTTTTTATTAGTCAGGAGGTCATTTAGGTACTTAGCGTAGTTCAGCATCTGGGAAATAGCTTCATGGAGGGTACATTTATGTGGATTTGCTTAAACATTTCTAAGAAGGGGGTATATTGATTATCAAGACATTGTTTGTTTATTTGGGAAGGGTATGGTAGAGTTGGATCATTTTTAAAAATGGGTGGTGGAGCGGGATCTTTTTCTAAAGTAGTGAGCAGAGTGATAGCTTCTTTTTCAGCAGGTGGTGGAATATTCAAAATGGGGGCGGAGCTTGCCGCGGGCTATTTTCTAACCATACCAGAAACTTGCTTCCCACTCCGAAGAGCTATAGCTTTCACTTGCTCTCTAAGGTTGGGCTCGGTATTGGCAGGAAGATACCCGGCGGGTCTCTCCGATACAATTTTAGCTAGTTGTCCTACTTGATTATATAGACTTTTAACGGATCCGGCTCGGCTTCTTATAGTCGCGTCATTAGAATTCATATATTTTGAAAACATTTCCTCCAAAATTGGAGGTTTTTGATAATTTTGAAGACATGGAGGTGGTGCAGAGAAATCTTTTTATGGTGGCGGGCGCATCGCGTTCGAAGGGTTATACCACGAGAAATTTGGGTGATTTCGTAAAGCGGGATTATAAATTTTCGGAAAAGCAAAGCCCGACGCAGGAAAATTCGTAGCAGAAAAATTATTAAAAGCATTCCTAGGCATATTGTTAACATAATCTATTTGTTCGGGTGCAGTAGATGCAGATTCCCATACCTGAGGGGCAGAGGCAGTAGACATCTCAATTATCCTTTTGCTTAGTTCTTCCACTTATAGGGCTAGCTGGGAGACGTTGTCTACTTCAAATATACCTATAGGTTTGTTTGGGCGAGGTCTAGGCTCATTCCACTGATATGTGTTCATGGCCAATTCCTTGAAAAGATCAAGAGCTCCTTCCTGGGTTTTGTGGTTTAAAGTACCACCGGATACTGTGTCTATCATTTGCTTTGTATTTTGATTTAGCCCGTTATAAAATGTCTGCACTTGTAACCATACAGGCAGCGTGAAATGGGGCATCATCTTAAGAGTTCTTTATATCTTTCCCAGATTTCATATAGAGATTCAGAATCTATTTGAAAAAAGGAAGAAATATCGTTCCTAAGTTTTGTAGTTTTTGCTGGCGGAAATACTTCGTCAGAAATTTTTCAGTTAGGTTATTCCAAGTGGGATGCTCCCACTTGGCAGAGTCATCAACCACTGTTTAGCTTTCTTTCTAAGGAAGAAGGGGAAGAGTCTTAGCCTAATAGCATCATTTGTAACAACATTGATTTTAAAGGTGTCACAAATCTCAAGAAAGCTAGCGATGTGCGCATTCAGATATTCATCTTGAAGTACATCATGTTGCACATACTGCTGCACCATTTGGATTATGCTAGGCTTTAGTCTGAAGTTATTATTAGCTACAGCAGGGCGAACTATGCTTGATTATGTACCCTCTAAATTCTTCCCTGCATAATAGGACATAGGACTATGCAGGGCTTCCTTTACATTGGGTTCTTCCATTCGTAAGGTAGAAAATGACTCGGAATCCTCAACCTATATTTCGAGAGTAGGGCCTTGAAATCGTGATCTTCTCTAAAGAGTACGCTCAATTTCATGGTCCAAATCCAAAATAACCAATGGATTTCTGCAGGTCATGAACTAGACGAAGAGAAGAAAAAGGAAAAGACAAAAAACTAGAAAAAAGAGTTTAAAAAAAATTTTGAAATAGATTTTTTTAATGTTTTAACTCCCGAACATCACAAGGACAACCCAATAAAGGGTTTGCAAGGAACTAGACAAGATAGTGGTATTTAAGCCACATTTCCCTTTTCGAGAGAGTTAGGTGGTGTAGAAAATTTGTGATGTAGGTTTCTATTAAGAGCATTAATATGTTTTTTTTTTTGAATTTTTAATTTTTGAGAAAGGGGGCGAGAAGGAGAAATGATAAAAGTAATAGGTTCGTGATTTTTAATTATCAACAAAAGTTGGTCCCCGACAATAGAGCCCAAAACATGGTGTCTACTAATCGTGAAGGAAATAAGAACCGAACTAGCAATCCATCGAGGCAAGTATACCTATCGAATTGTAGCTAGGGGATACAAGTGTCATATTAAGATCCTGAAACTGTTGAGTAATTTTACTCACACGAAAACTATTATCTTATCAAAGGATTATTTTAGGGTTTGTTAAAAGAAAACTAATTGCAATTAAAAAAAATAAATATTTGCGCTAAAAAGAGAACTACTTGCTGTTAAATAAAGAGCTACTAAAAGTGATTACAACGAGGGGTTGAAACGACGAAATAGAAAAGCACTCGATCGAGAATTACCTCGGCAAAAGTTGATTAAAATTTTTATAATAAACCCTAACTTAATAAGGTAAAAGTCCTTGACCGTGGAGGTTCCTAAAGCTTGAACACGCTTCTCTCGAAGTCGTGCCCAACTGAGTTTAGGAAGGTCCGACCGAACTCTCGTCCCAATAGGAGACCTAAAGCTCGCTTTACGCGGGTTTACGCGGTGAACCCCGATATTGGATTTCACTCCAATCCGGGAGAATTAAAATCTGCCTCTCTTGAGGGGTGCATACAACTCTCTTTACTCTTGAGCGTTCACTTCAAACTACAAGCCTCTCGGCTAGCTAAGAGTGAAAACAAAGATGGAAATTATATATCCATGATATAACTCCAAACAAGAATTTTCAAGATTAAATCGAAGGCATAAACCCTAAAAATAAAAAGTAAACTTAAAGCATCACAACTTAATCAACTCAAACCACAGATCATAAAGATCGAGTACAAGGAGGTTTAGTTAGTCATGGAGAAGTGGAGGAAGAGAGATGGGTAGAAGAATATAATGAAAACAAAGTAAAAGGGCACTTTATATTAATGCTAAAAGAGAGCTACAACTTTGAAATAAAAGATTACAAGTGCTTGGAAATGAAACCTAAGCTAGCATTAAAATTAAGCTACTAAAGAAATTACAATAGCTATTACAAAAGGGTACACTAAGCTAGAATTAAAAAAAAGCTTAAAATGAGAAAGGAAGAGGAAGAACACTAATGGAAAGACATGAAAAAAAATCCAAGAAATAAATGTGCAGCACCTCCCCTCTCACCCCACTACTCTGCTGGACACAAGGGGGAGCCTTGAATTTATAGATTTTTTTTCTAGGTGGGTCACGTCCCCTGTTATGCCCAGGGAGGGCGTGTCAGGGGGGCGTGTCTGGTACAGGGTTGACCTCGGGTGCTGGATTCTGGCGGGAATGATGATTGCTTTTGTACAATGCTTGACACGCCCTGGGACACGCCTATGTAGGGGGCATGTAAGGCACGTCACATCAAAATCATTGGTTGAAAATCCGTCAAACATCTTAAAAAGGTGGTACACACAAGGTGAAATGCCCATATAGGGGGCGTGTCTTTACTATTGACGTGCAATAATGGAAAATTTTTAATGGCTGTCTGCAGTCTTCAGGAAGAGGGTGACACGCATAGGTACATGCCCAGGTAGGGCGTGTCAAGGGGCGTGTCAGGTATTTTTCTCGAGATTTGGGTTCTGGCAGCAAACCACCTCGGGATCGGGTTACATGCCCTGTGACATGCCCATGAAGGCCGTGTCAGGGGGGCTTGTCAGGTCATTTTGACCGAACGCTGTGAAAACCTAAAAAAAGAAGAGAACAAATTAGTGGCAAAAATATATACAGAAGGAGGTCAATATATACTCTTACAAGACATGATTTTTGTACTAAAAACCTGAAAACTACATAATAGATTAGACTACAAAACGTACTATCACTTCTGGAAGACGGACAGGCTGAACTCGATCCTTTCTGCCCAGTTATAGCAGGCGAAAGCTATCAGGATGGCGATGAAGTTAGGGATGAGCTGGTCTTGCAATACCCCATAGTAGTGAAGGGCCTGGCACAACTTCGGCCAGAGGGTTAGGCGTAACCCAACCTCAAAATGTTCTAAGGGGATGACGATATCCCCTTCCGACGTAGGGTTGACCCCGTCCTCATTCCATTGCTTTCGCACAACAAACTCTTGCGGGATGAAGTTCTCGAATATCAACAGGTATTCCACCTGGGTCAGCCGGCAGGGAAGAAATTATGGTCTAGGAAGGTTTGCACACATTTAGAATGGCCTTTGGTCTCACCAAGCATCTTGAAGAGTGGTTCAAAAATGTAGAGAAATGGCTAGTAGGTGAGAGGCTCTGAGTAGCAGAGGACGGCGAGAGCACGGGAATACGAAGGTGCAGAGTCAGAAAGAAGTAAATGTGGTTGGTGGACTTGCCAATTTATAAAGATAGAAGAAATCATTAGAAATTTCCTATGCGGCACGGTCAGCAAATTTAGATATTTTGACACTTCATATTCCACCCCGCCTCGCTGATGCCTCTTGCACCTACAAATGGCGAGAGATTTTGGAAGGGACCATGGGTAAGGGAAAAGCAGCATACAAATATGAAATAAAAAAAGGGTCTGGGAGCCAGGCTCTTGGCAAGATAAAAAAAATAAAAAAGTGTGAAAGAGAAGAAAGAGAAGGAAAAAATCATATGTATATACCTAAGGCGTCTCGACAGGTGAGAGTATTAGAAAGAATAATTATAAATAATGTTTTGATAGTCGGAAGGGGTACAAGTGGGAAGGGTAGGCTGACATTTTGGGGTTAGAAGAGGCGAGTTCCGGCGCAGTTCAGTACTGCTCCTAATGCCATCGGCCCTGACCTCGCCTCCTAGATCTCGGCGGGACCCGCAGGTAGTGGTAAAGGTCAGGACAGTGAGCCCCTGGTTTGCCAAGCGCAGATTATCCTAGACTCACGCAATATGTCTACTGGGGGATGTCTCCTCGCTTTCAACCTGACGCCTCTGCTCGCCGAGAAGGTGAGTATGGTCCATCTCGATCAGAGCCATCCGTCGCTCGGCCGAATTTTTGAGTCTCGTCAACGTTAGTGAAACATCTTGGCGCATCACAATGATCTTGGTCAGGACTTTCGTTATCCGCTTCAGCCCAATTTTAGTGCACCCATCGGCTTCAAGATATTCCTCTATGTTGCTGGGGTAGGGCAGGGGCGAGACCGTACCCTCTTCATCATCGGCTCCCGCCTCCACAGCCGTCGGATCTAGAAGGAAAAGCCTAGTCAAATCAAGTGAGGGCGAAATGAATTGGCAAGGAGCGATTACCTATGCCTGGGGGCGGGCTCCTGGCCACAGATTAGCGAGAAGGGTCGTGCTACTCTTCTGTGTTTTTTCCAAAAAGAAGGTGGAGCAGCTTGCCTCGTCCCAGTGGCTACGCCATGCGCTCCAGAGCGATGGTTTCGGCCAGATGGGGAGCAGCGACACCTCCTTCCTCCGGAGGCCGGGACCCTGCTGCGGGTGCGGTTGATTTTGGAATAATGCTTCCAGGGGAAAGGGGATGACCGACTATTGTGTTATCAAGATTGTTTTGTGCGGGAGTTCAGGGGCTTAGGTGGGTGAGCCTCGTGCTGCCGGGAGCGAGGACTATGAAAAATCAAGTAAGCGAGTGGAAAGCAGGTCATACAAGATGAATGGCAAAAGTGATTACTGGGATGAATCACGTGCTAGACTTGAATATTCGGTGGGATGGCCTCCGAGACCAGCTGCAGGTTCTCGCCCGGGCGATGAATCATATCGGTATCTGTTGAAAGGTTGTCAGTGACAGTTTCTAGAGCATGTCATCCAGAAGGGAAGGGTGTCATGTTCAACAAGGAGGGTTCACGCAAAAAGATAAGATTAGGTGAATACCTCCAGCGGGAAAGGAGGGTTCTCGGAGCGGTTAGGGGTCGGAGTGGGAGATTACAGATCCTTCATTGAGTGGTCTTGCCTAACCGATTTAGAACTCCTCTTCTTTGTTCTGGGAGGCGAGCTTGCTTGCCTCTCACGCATGAGCCAGGGGGCAACCCCGGCGCAGTTGGCACGGGCTTTCTCCTGTACGCGGCGAGACAGTCCTGGATTTATTTCAAGAGTGGTTCTCGCTATGCTTGTTATATATCTTGACAGCCTTTCGTGAACTAAAGCGGAAGGCGACGACAACAACAATGGCCAGAGAGCTCGCCTTGTGGCGTATATATACACAAGGGCCAGGTAGGGCCCACCCAAGATTCTATTTTAGGTCATCAAGCTCCCAGCAAATATCTGTGGTTGGACATGTCTTTCCAAGCGCAAGGCAAGCTCAAAAAGAGAGGGGATTGTGTACAACCCCATATTCGCTGGGTGCGACCAAGATGCCCTATAGAACCAGATTAAACTAGCCTAAGGCTAGATTTTGGCTGGAATTGGATAAGACAAGGTAGTGGGCGAGAGGGTTCCAACCCAGGGCAGGAGAAAGGGCTTGCTCCTCGGACCGGCGAGAGCCCTTATACTCTTGGCGCTGAGTGACGCTACCCTCGCCTCTTGCCGCTTAAATCTTTTGGCTCCCGCCCGGGGTAGGCAGGAAGGATCGCGCTCATGGTAAGAGAGAGGCCCGCAGGGATCAGCAGAAAGGCTTCAGACAGGTTGGGTCCAACCAAGTAGGGTCCAGGTGTAAAATTACCTGGATGCCCCTAAGTCTGCATTTTGCTTCTTAGAACATCGGAGTTTTACTATTGCTGACCAACCCAAGGTATTAAAGTAATTTTAGAATAGTGGAATTACGCTTTTAGCAAACCAGATAATGAAAATGTATAAATTGACTCGCAAAGTACCACAGAAAGAAAGCTTTTGATAATTTCCCAAATCTTTTAGTGCTTTCTGAGGTACTCCTAGCCCAACAACTTGCTTAGGAGGGGAAGCGCTCATGATCTTATTCGGAATAGTGGAGGGGCCTCCTAGCTTGGTCTTAGGGTCAGTTCCTGGTTCTTTGTTCCTAGTCAGGGGTCTAGGTTTTGGAGAAGTAGGCGCTAGCTAGTCCCCTTGGTCCGAACTCTCGTTGAGGCCAATTTATGGATTCAATAGTCCCTCCGCTAACCCGAAAGAGATCTTGAATGCTTCCCCTCCTAAGCCAATTACTAGTCTAGGAGTACCTCAGAAAGCACTAGAAGATTTGAGAGATTATCAAAAGCTTTACTTTTGTATTACTCTGCGGGTCTATTTATATATTTTCATTATCTGGTATGCCAAAAGCATAATTCCACTATTCTAAAATTACTTAAATACCCTGGGTTGGTCTGTCAACAGCCAAAATCCGCTGTTCTGAAAAGCTAAATGCAAACCTAGGGGCATCTAGGTAATTTCACCTCTAGACCCTACTTGGATAGACCCTACTTGTCGAAAGTATTTTCGTTGATCCCTGCCGACCTCTCTCTTAATATGAGCGCGACCCTTCCCGCCTACCTAGGGCGGGAGCCAAAAGATTAAAGCAGCGAGAGGCCAGGGAAGCGTCACTCTGCGTCAAGACCCTAAGGGCTACCGCTGCTCCGAGGGGCACGTCGTTTCTCCTGCCCTAGACAGGAACCCTGTTGCCCACTTACTTGTCTAATCCAATTCAAGCCCAATTCTAGCCTAAGGCTAGTCTCATCTGGGTCCTTGGGTCATCTTGGTCCCACCCAGTAAATGTGGGATTGTACAGCGAGTACATGAATTGAACTCGCAAACACCCACTAATCTTTGCATTAGAGAAGACAAAAACAAGTAAATTCATAATATAATGTGAGTACATGAATTGAATAAGCGAACACCAACTAATCTCGACAATGGATAATTCAAAAGCACATAAATTTAAAATATAACGCGAGTACCTGAAGTGAACTCGCAAACACTTGCTAATATCCCCAAAAAGAGAAGTCAAAAGCAGGTAAATTTAAGTTATAATGCAAGTACCTGAAGTGATCTTGCAAACTCCTGCTAATATCTTCCAAAGGGAAGTCAAAAGAAGGTAAATTTAAAATATAATAGAATGTGAGCCCAATTCTAGCCTAAGGCTAGTCTAATCCGGGTCCTTGGGGCATATTGGTCCCACCCAACGAATGTGGGGTTATACAGCGAGTACATGAATTAAAATCGCAAACACCCACTAATCTTGGCATTGGAGAAGTCAAATGCAGGTAAATTTAAAATAGAATGCGAGTACCTGAAGTGAGCTAGTGAACACCTATTAATTCATGACAAAGGGACATCAAAAGAAGATAAATTTAAAATATAATGCATGAACCTGAATTGAACACATAAATTCCATCAAATATTCACAAAAGAGAAGTCAAAAGCAGGTAAATTCGAAATATAACGCGAGTACCTGAATTGAACTCGCGAACATCTACTAATCTCTGTAAAAGAGATGTCAAAAGCACGTAAATTTATTATATAATATGAGTACCTAAAGTGAACTTCTGAACACGTGCTAATCTCTACAAAATGAGGCCAAAAGAAGTTAAATTCGAAATATAATGCGATTACCTAAATTGAACTCGCGAACACCAATTAATCTCAACAAAGGAGAAGTCAAAAGTCAATAAATTTAACATATAACGCGAGTACCTTAAGTGAAGTCGCGAACACCTACGAATCTCTGCCAAAGAGAAGTCAAAAGAAGGTAAATTTAAATTATAACGCGAGTACCTGAATTGAAGTTGCAAACACCTAATAATCTTAGCATTGGGGATGACAAAAGCAAGTAAAATTAAAATATAATGCGAGTAACTGAATTGAACACACGAACACCAACTGATCTCGGTAATGGAGAAGTCAAAAACAAGTAAATTTAAAATTTAACGTGAGTACCTGAAGTGAACTCGCAAACACTTGCTAATCTCTACAAAAAGAGAAGTCAAAACTAGGTAAATTTAAAATATAGTGCGAGTACCTGAAATGAACTTGCGAACACCTGCTAATTTCAATAAAAGAGAAGTCAAAAGAAGGTAAATTTAAAATATAATGTGTGTACCTTAATTGAACTAGCGAACACCTACTAATCTCTGCAAAGGAGAAGTCAAAAGAAGGTAAATTTATAATATTATGCTAATACAAGAAGTGAACTCGCGAACACCAGCTAATCTCTTAAAAAAGAAGTCAAAAGCAAGTAAATTTATAATATAACATGAGAAACTAAAGTGAAATCACGATCACCTACTAATCTCTACAAAAGGGAACTCAAAAGAAGATAAATTTTTAATATAAAACGAGCACTTGAAGTAAACTCGCGAACACCTACTAATCACTTCAAAAGTGAAGTCAAAAGCTGGTAAATTTAAAATAAAATGAGAGTACCTGATGTGAACTCGTGAACACCTGCTAATGTATGCAAAAGAGAAGTCAAAAGAAAGTAATTTAAAATATAATGCGAGGAATGGAATTAAAATTGCCATACCTACTAATATCATCAAAGGTGAAGCCAAAAGCAGGTAAATTTAAAATATAATGCGTGTACCTGAATATAACTAGCGAACACCTACTAATCTCTGCAAAGGAGAAGTTGAAAATAGGTAAATTTAAAATATAATGCAAGTACCTGTTGTGAACGAGTGAACACCTGCTAATCTCTGCAAAAGTGAAGTCAAAAGCAGGTAAATTTAAAATATAATGCGAGAGCCTGAAATGAACTCGCGAACACCTGCTAATCTCAACCAAAAAGAAGTCAAAAGAAGGTAAATTTATAATATAATGCAATTACCTGAAGTGAACTCGCGAACACCTACTAATCTCTGCAAACGAGAAATCAAAGAAGGTAAATTAAAAATTAACCACGAGTACATGAAGTGAACTCGCGAACACCTAGTAATCTATAAAAAAGAGATGTCAAAAGGAGATAAATTTAAAATATAATGCGAGTACCTGAATTAAAATTGCGAACACCTTCTAATCTCTACAAAGAAGAAGTTAAAAGTTGGGAAATTTTAAATATTATGTTAATACCTGAAGTGAACAAGTGAAAACCTACTAATATCTGTCCAAAGAGAAGTCAAAATAAAGAAAAATTAAAAATTTAACCAGAGTATCTGATTTGAACTTGCAAACACCTACAAATGTCCGTAAAGGAGAAGTCAAAAGGAGGTAAATTTAAAATATAACGCTAATACCCGAATTGAACTCATGAAAACATATTAATCTCTGCCAAAGAGAAGTCAAAAGAAGGAAAAATTTAAAATATAATGCGAGCATCTGATTTGAACTCGCGAACACCAACTAATATCCTTAAAGGAGAAGTCAATAGCAGATAAATTTAAAATACAATGCAAGTACCCAAAGTGAACTCGCAAACACCTGCTAATCTCTACAAAAAAGAAGTCAAAACCAAGTAAATTTTAAATATAATGCGAGAACATGAAGTGAACTCGCGAACACTTGCTAATATGTACCAAAGAGAAGTCAAAGAAGGTAAATTGATAATATAAGGTGAGTATCGGAAGTGAACTCACGAACACCAACTAATCTCCGCAAAAGAGAAGTCAAAAGTAGGGAAATATAAAATAAAATGCGAGTACCTGAAGTGAATTCATGAACCCCTGCTAATCTATGCAAAAGAGATGTCAAAAGAAGGAAAATTTATAATAAAAAGTGAGTACATAAATTAAAATTACGAACACCTACTAATCTCAGCAAAGGAGAAGTCAAAAGCGGGTAAAATTAAAATATAACACGAGTACCTAAAGTGAACTCGCGAACACTTGCAAATCTCTGTAAAAGAGAAGTCAAAATAAGAAAATTATAAAAAATAACAGGAGGAACTGAATTGAGCTCATGAACACCTACTTATCTACGCAAAGGAGAAGTCAAAAGCAGGTAAATTTAAAATATAATGCAAGTACCTGAAGTGAACTCGTGAACAGTTTCTTATCTCTTCAAAACAGAAGTCAAAAGCAAGTAAATTTAAAAAATATTTTGAGAACTTGAAATGAACTCGCGAACACCTGCTTATCACTGCCAAAAAGAATTCAAAATAAGGTCAATTTAAAATATAATGTGAGTACCTGAAGTAACTCGTGAACACCTGTAAATCTATGCACAAGAGAAGTCAAAAGAATGTAAATTTAAAATATAACGCGAGTAACTGAATTAAAAATGTGAACACCTACTAATCTCTGCAAAGGAAAAGTTAAAAGCAGGTAAATTTAAAGTATAACGTGAGTACCTGAAGTGAACTCGCGAACACCTGCTATTCTCTACAAAAGAGAAGTCAAAAGCAAGTAAATTTAAAATATTACACTAGAATCAGAAGTGAACTCGCGAACACATACTAATCTCTGCCAAAGAGAAATTAAAAGAAGGAAAAATAATAATATAATGCGATTACCTGAAGTGAACTCACAAAAACATGCTAATCTCTACAAAAAAGAGGTCAAAAGAAGTCAAATTTTAAATATAAAGTGAGTACCTGAAGTAATCACGTGAATATCTATTCATCTCTACAAAAGAGAAATAAAAATAAGATAAATTTAAAATATAATGCGAGTACCTGAATTAAAATTGTGAACACTTACAAATCTTTGCAAAGGGGAAGTCAAAAGCAAGTAAATTTAAAATATAACACGAGTACCTAAAGTGAACTCTTGAATACCTGCTACTCTCTGCCAAAGGCAAGTAAAAATTATGTAAATTTAAAATATAACGTGAGTACTTGAATTGAACTCGCAAAAACCTACTAATCTCTGCAAAGGAGAAGTTAAAAGCAGGTAAATTTAAAATATAATGCAAGTACCTGAAGTGAACTCGGGAACACCTGCTAATCTCAGCAAAAAAGAAGTCAAAATAAAGTAAATTTAAAATATAGAGGGAGAAGCTTAAATTAACTAGAGAACACTTGGTAATCTATGCAAAAGAGAAGTCAAAAGAAGGTAAATTTTTAATATAACACGAGTACCTGAAGTGTACTTTCGAATACCTGCTAATCTCTACAAAAGAGAAGTCCAAAGCAGGTAAATTTTAAAAAAAATGAGAGTTCCTGAAGTGACCTCGCGAACACTTGCTAATTTATCCAAAAGAGAAGTCAAAAGAAGGAAAATCTTAAATATAATGCGAGTACATGAATGTAACTCGTGAATACCTTCGAATCTCTACAAGGGAGAAGTCAAAAGCAGGTAAATTTAAAATATAATGCGAGTACCTAAATTCAACTCGCGAATACTTACTAATCTATATAAGGGAGAAGTCAAAATCACATAAATTTAAAATATAACATGAGTACCTGAAGCAAACTCACGAACACCTGCAAATCTCTGCCAAAGAGAATACAAAAGAAGGTTAATTTAAAATATAACGCGAATACCTTAATTGAACTCGTGAATACCTGCTACTCTCTGCCAAAGACAAGTCAAAATTAGGTAAATTTAAAATAGAACGCGAGTACTTGAATTGAACTCGCAAACACCTCGTAATCGCTACAAAGGAGAAGTCAAAAGAAGGTAAATTTAAAATATAATGCAAGTACCTAAAGTGAACTCGTGAACACCTGCTAATCTCAAAAAAAAGAAGTCAAAAGCAAGTAAATTTAAAATATAGAGGGAGAAGTTGAAATGAACTCGCAAACACTTGCTAATTTATGCCAAAGAGAAGTCAAAAGAAGGTAAATTTGTACTATAATGCGAGTACCTGAAGTGTACTCGCGAATACCTGCTAATCTCTGCAAAAGAGAAGTCCAAAGTAGGTAAATTTAAAATAAAAAGGGAGTTCCTAAAAGTGAACTCGCAAACACTTGCAAATCTATCCAAAATAGAATTCAAAAGAAGGTAAATTTTTAATATAATGCGAGTACCTGAATGTAACTCGCGAACACCTACTAATCTCTGCAAGGGAGAAGTCAAAAGCAGGTCAATTAAACATATAATGTGAGTACCTAAATTCAAATCGTGAATACTTACTAATCTCTGCAAGGGAGAAGTCAAAAGCACATAAATTTAAAATATAACATGAGTACCTGAAGCAAACTCGCGAACAACTGCTAATCACTGCCAAAGAGAATACAAAAGAAGGTTAATTTAAAATATAACGCGAATACCTAAATTGAACTCGCGAATACCTGCTATTCTTTTTAATGCAGAAGACAAATGCAAGTAAATTTAAAACATAATGCGAGTACCAGAATTGAACTCGCGATTAACAACTAATCTCTACATTGGAGAAGTAAAATGCAAGAAATTTAAAATATAACACGTGTACCTGAAGTGACTCGCGAATAGTTGCTAATATCTGAAAAAAGAGAAGTCAAAAGTAGGTAAATTTAAAATATAATGCGAGTACCTAAAGTGAACTCGCAAACGCATGCTGATCTCTGCCAAAGAGAAGTCAAAAAAAATGAAAATTTAAAATATAACTCGAGTATCTTATTTAAAAATGGGAACATCTACTAATCTCAGCAAAGGAGAAGTCAAAAGCTGGTAAAATTTGAAATATAATGTGAGTACCTGATTTGAACTTGCAAAAACATGCCAATCTCTGTAAATGAGAATTCAAAATAAGGTAAATTTAAAATATAATGCAAGGAACTGAATTTAACTTGAGAAAACCAACTAATCTCCGCAAAGGAGAAGTCAAAAGTAAAAAAATTTAAAATATAATGCAAGTACCTGAAGTGAACTCGTGAACACCTGCTAATACTTTTAAATAGAAGTCAAAAGCAAGTAAATTTAAAATATAATGCGGGAACCAGAACTGAACTCGTGAACACCTGCTAATCTCTACCAACGAGAATTCAAAAGAAGGTAAATTTATAATATAATGCGAGTATCTGAGGTGAACTCGCAAACAACTTCTAATCTCTGCAAAAGAGAAATCAAAAGAAGGTAAATTTAAAATCTAAAGCGAGTACCTAAAGTAAACTCACGAACACCTGCTAATCTATGCAAAAGAGAAGTCAAAAGAAGGTAAATTTAAAATATAACGTTAGTACCTGAATTAAAATTGCGAACACCTAAAAATCTCTATATAGGAGAATTCAAAAGAAGGTGAATTTAAAATTCAACGTGAGTACCTTAAGTAAACAAGCGAACACCTGCTAATCTCTACAAAAGAGAAGTCAAAAGCAAGTAAATTTAAAATATAATGCGAGAACCAAAAATAAACTAGCGAACACCGACTAATATCTGCCAAAGAGAAGTCAAAATAAGGAAAATTTTTAATATAACACGAGTAGCTGAAGTGAACTCGCGATCGACTACTAATCTCTACAAAAGAGAAATCAAAAGAAGGTAAATAAAAAATATAATGCGAGTACCTGAAGTGAACTTGAAAACCGCGACTAATCTATACAAAAGCGAAGTCAAAAGAAAGTAAATTTAAAACATAACACAAGTACATGAATTTAAATTGCGAACACCTACTAATCTTAGCAAAGGAGATGTCCATAGCTGGTAACTTTAAAATATAATCTGAGTACCTGAAGTGAACTGGCGAACACTAATTAATCTCTGCGAAAGAGAAGTCAAAATATGGTAAATTTAAAATATTTCGCGAGTACTTGAATTGAACTCATGAACACTTTCTAATCTCCGCAAAGGTGAAGTCAAAAGTAGGTAAATTTAAAATATAATGCAAGTGCCTAAAGTGAACTTGCAAACACATGTTATTCTCTGCAAAAAAGAAGTCAAAAGCAAATAAATTTAAAATATAATGCGAGAACCTTAAATGAACTCGTGAAAACCTGCTAATCACTGTAAAAGAGATGTCAAAAGAAGGTAAATTAATAATATAATGCGAGTACCTGAAGTAAACTGGCGAATACCTGCTAATCTCTGCCAAAGAGAAGTCCAAAGCAGGTAATTTTAAAATAAAATGAGAGTACCTAAAGTGAACTCGCGAACACCTGCTAATCGACTCAACTAAAAATGTGTCTCTTCTGAAACTGGAATTCTTATTCGGCCTTTGGTATTTTTCTTGGTGGTTGTATCAACGTAATCAAGTCATCAGCATGAGGGTTAATTTAGGAATACCCTACTATTCCACTAATAGATTGTAGGCACAAATTTTTATGAGGCTATCATATCATCTTGGGTAAGAAGTGATAAAATCACTTGAAAGGTGGAGTAGGGACATTGGTTTTTAAAACTCAAGTAGTGACTCTCGTATTAAATACTTTCCTTGGTAAATTTTGGTATAGTCATACTTGATCAATCTATACGAGAGGTCAATTTTAGACAAAGATACGCCTAAACATCCTCTTGGTAAGTCAAAACAAAGTTGTGTCCTAGGATGGTTGGCCTAACTCATTTCTTAAATTGACTATTTTCTGTGATTTTAACACATAGGAACACCATTGCTTCTGTTGCATAGTTTGTTCGCAAAATAATTCTCAAGCGGGGTAACCCAGTGTTGTGGACTTCTTTCTCAGATGATCGTTTGTTAAGTGATACAAGTTTGTAAGACCCTTCCCCTTACAAAGAGGTTACTCGGTCTTAAGCTCCAAACCACTACCTTACGGTGACATCGACACATGGGTTAGTCGCCACTACACGACGTTGATGCTGCCAACTAGAACAATCATTTTAACCTAGAGGCCAACTTTAGAATAGAAGTAAAATTTTAAAGACAAGTCCACGGATCACAAAATCAACATCATATAATAAGGAAAATACAGTCCAACAATGAATACAACAATAGAGTAAAGGTCTTATGCATGGTACATGCCAAAATGAATAAATCTCTCTCACACACACTCTAAGCAGAAGATGAAACTAAAACACTTGTCATCACACGACACTGAGTAGTAGTAATAGTGTGTGGTATCTGCTCCATAAGTCCTATCACCACAAACGGCTGACCATGCTAGTGCTCCATCTCCTAAGGCTCCTAAAATGATACGATCACAACCGACCATTAGTATTAAAGACTAAGCCATTTTGTCCTAGCCTCACCCTACAAACTCCTAGGCACCGTGCGGGAGGACGAAAGTAGAGGACAACAAGGGAAAAAATCAAAAGAGAAGGTGATAGTGGAACTAATCTATCTTGTGTAAACTTCTAACATTGATTATAACATTATACTAGCAGTTATATATATGAAGTACAACAAGTGAAGAATTATAACAGAACAACACTAATAAAGGGAGCAGTAAATTAATATTTAAAGTGCAGAAATATAATCTACTACAACTATGTTACCATCATAAAATTCTCTTAACTTATAAAAATGCACATACAAACATATAAGTTTGAATTTCAGGAAATATAACTTATCATATAATAGAGCACATACTAATTTATATAATAAGGATCTGTAGTATGGATATCCTAAAGTCCATATGTATATTATGGTGTGTTATACATGCTTTGAATCATACAAGTGAAACTCACCCGCACAACTCTTTGATCACAAAATTTTTGTTCCCACTTTTTCGAGTTAGCTAAACTCTCTAGTACCACACTTGTGTCTACGACAGCAATAGAGCGGGTGTCTCCACCCCTAGACGGGTATACACACTACAAGTTTTAGACCTCCCATAAGCCTATGTACACATTCAAGGTGCACTCTAGAGTCTCTGCGTACTAATTGCATGCTATCCCACCAGTTTTTATGTTCGAGTGTGCATTTTTGGGGATCGTCCTCCAAACCATAGTATAAAACAACCTACTAGCCCCTCACACCTCGCCATAGTCAACGTGTTGGAATTTTTTGACGACTGGCCCACTACCGAATGACCTGCCACTATTTTGTTTTTATATACATGCAAGTTATCTCAACCAGAGCCTCCAACTCGTAGGACTAACCGGTCTTGATGTAGAACTCCCGAGCCTTTTGCTTGGAGGATTAACTTGTCCTGATATAAAACTCTTGTGCCTTTAGCTCGCAGGACAAACCCATCCTGATATAAAAATTCCGAGCCTTTTGCTTGTAGGACTAAACTATCCTAATATAAAACTCCCGAGCCTTCAGCTCTCAAAACTAACCCATCCTGATATAGAACTCATGAGCCTTCAGCTCGTAGTACAAACTCGCCATGCTATCACTCCAACCCCAAAAGGGTCAGATTGTTATATTGTTCCTTCAACCTAACCTATTAAACTACTCTTTTCTAACTTTAAGTTATACTTAGAGACTTAGGTTTATCATGGACTTCCCGAGGTGTACCAGGTGAAGGGCTCACAATGGTACTCGAGAATACGATGGGCTGAATCCCAAATCCCCCTTTTTAGGAGAATTTCTTTTATTGGTGACTACCTACTATTAATAACCCGCTCTCATTATTACACTTGAGAACCTCTAATGAATTAAGGTACTTATAGGTGTGATGATTTTTCGCCGAACTACGGACTAGCTATTCCTCTCAGCGACCATGCACACTAGCCCTTATTCCTTATCGTGATATAACCTTGGTTTCCAATCAGGTTCCAATGCTTCCCAATCATGTCTTTAAATCAATTAGAATCCACTATCCTGAATGCCGTTACCAGCCTACCCTTATGTATCTGTACCATAGACAGTGCCAACACATAAATCCTTAAATGAGGTGCAAACATACTCGTAATTCCTTATGAACCCAAAAATACTTCCAATGTTGCACCATGACCTTATTCATGACTTTAGGTTGCTGAGTAATATTTTCACGTGGTTTGGGTGACCTAAACACCATACATCAAGTTTTTTAAATGCAGCCTAAGGGATTAAACTTAGTCCATATGAGGTGACTTCAAATTCCTTGGGCCAAAGGCCTCCAAATTTTTATCATGGGTTCATCATATGGTAATTAGTGGGAAATCAGATATTCACAATTTTTCTAATTATTTTTTGTAATAATTGAAATTATTTAAGTCTATGACCTAAGTCACATTGAACATGAACAATCAAAACTAGAGGTCTTCTTGGTATAAATAATTTATATGGTGTTTATCTTGGTATAAAGGGTCAGTGTACAAAATTTCCTAATTTCCCAGATTAATTTTACCAAAGTTTTCCATTTATAAATATTAAAACCATATCACCAATTTTAAAAAGATGTACAAAAATTAATGTAACGATAATTTAGAGAAAATTCCAAGATGATAATATTGTTATGGTAGTGTCAAAAAAAAATTTCATAATTATCCATAGGGGTTTGACTTAATATTTTCACAATCTGAGATATTTACAAAAATGCCACTATTCATATAAACATCATTTCTATCAATTTAAAAATATTAAGAAAATTTACAGAGGTCCATAGTACTAAAATAATGATCTAGTATAAATTTCATAATTTTCCAAGGCACATAATTAACATGTTTAACCAAAGGCATTTAAGGGCATAAAAGAATTTTGTACTAATCCCCACATACAATAAATTCCAAAAATCCTAATAATTTTTTTAGAGAAGAGTAATAGAACTTAGGGCTTGTGTCAATGATCGAGAATTTTCCAAGTTAAAATGACCATATTTCCTATCTTGATCTAAGTGTGTGCTATAAGTAAAGTAAATTGAAACTTGTTGCGCGCTAGGGTTCGAAGAAAATAAACGCAACCGAACTAGCAACCCGATGAGGCAAGTATACCTATCGAATTGTAGCAAGGGGACACAAGTGTTGTATTGAAATCCGGGAACTGTTGGCTAAGCTTACTCACACGAACGCTATTATCTTATCGACGGAAAAACTAGGGTTTTAGAAAATCTAAGTGCAGGGGAGAAAGTAAAGCTATTCTAGAAAAAGAAACACTACAATTAAGAGGGCTATTAAGTAAACAACTAAGCTAGAAAGGAAACTACTGCAGTTAATTAAAGAGCACAAGACAGGTGATTACTACGAAAGGTAGAAAATATGAAATGGAAATGCACCCGATCAAGATTCACCTCGGCTAAAGACGATTAAGAAAATGCGATAAAAATCTAAACTTAATAGGATAAGGGTCCTTGACCGTGGAGGTTCCTAAAGCTTGAACACGCTTCTCTCGAAGTCGTGCCCAACTGAGTTTAGGAAGGTCCGACCGACTCTCGTCTAAATCGGAGGCCTAAAACTCGCTTTACGCGGTGAACCCCACTATTGGATTTTACTCCAATCCGGGAGATTTGGACGTCTGCCTCTCTCGAGGGGTGCGTACAACTCCCTTTACTCTTGAATGCTCACTTCATTCTTTCGGCCTCTCGGCTAGCCCAGAATGAAAGCAAAGGCGGAGAGTATATATCGAAAATATACCTCCGACCCGTGATAAATCAAGAGTAATTCAAGGCCCTAACCTAAAAAGAAAAGATTAATTAAAACATCATAACATAATCGCTCTAACCTCGGATCATCAAGATCGAGTACAAGGAGGATTAGTTAATCATAATGGAGTGGAGGGGGGAAGATGAGTAGAAAAGCATAAGAAGAACACAAGCTAAACAAGAACACTTTTATTAATAAAAAGGGCAAGTTACACTATTGAAAATTAAAGTTACAAGTGCATGAAAATTAAACCCTATTCTAGCCCTACATTAAGCACTAAGCAAGGAGGAAATTGCAATAAAAGCTAGAACAAACTAAGATTAAACTAGGGTTAAACAAAAAGTACAAAGAGAGGGGGAGAGAGAGAGAGAGAAAGCATGAAAAAGGATCAAGAAACAAAGGGGCAGCACCTCCCCCACTCAACCAAAGCTTGCTGAAATGGGGAGGAGGGGGGCTCAATTTATAGATTTTTTCTCGGGTTGGTCACGCCCTCCGACACGCCCTAGGGGGGGCGTGTCAGGGGGCGTGACAGGTACGGATTTGACCTCGGGCTCTGGATTCTGGCGGGAGGGATGATTGCTTCGGTACGTCGGTGGTCACGCCCTAGGTCACGCCCGTGACAGGGGGGCGTGACAGGCATGTCATGTCCAAATCATTGGTCGGAAATCCGTCAGTCGCCGAAAAAGGAAGGTGTCACGCCCATGTCACGGGCGTGACATGGGGCGTGACAGTACTATTTACGTGCTGAGGCGGGAGGGCATTTAATGCGGCGGCAGCTTTGCGGCAGAGGGCGACACGCCCCTGGTCACGCCTAGTGACACGCCCAGGGAGGGCGTGACAGGGGGGCGTGACAGCGGTTTTGACCGTTTTCTGTCCCTTCCAGCAGGTGTCCTCGGGATCGGGTGACACGCCCTAGGTCACGCCCGGGGAGGGCGTGACATGGGGGCGTGACAGGCCATTTTGGCAATTTTTCTGAAAACCTGCAAAAAGACAGGAAAAAGTTAGTGGCAATAAAATTTACATAAAAAAGGATAAAAATAAACTAATAATAGACATAATTTGTACAATATAAAATATAAAATACGATAATAATTTAGGCTACAAAACGTATTATCAAATTCCCCCAAGCTTAAGCTTTGCTTGTCCCCAAGCAAAAATATAAAAACTAGATATTTATAAAAAGGACTAATCAAAAAGTTCTAATTATGCCTACACAAGTACTATGCGAAATTCTTAGTAGGGAAAAGGTGAAATGTAAGTCTAAAACAATTATTTAGGCATGGTAAAACTTTTATAAACTTTACTTAATAAAAACAAATCATCCAAAATTTTAGCGAGATTTTTTAAATGGACTTAAGTAAAGCAACGAAAATGAAAAACACGCATTGAGTTGTTACTAGATCCAAGCAACGTATTATAATTATATCAATTTAATTATCAAAAATCTAGGTTTAAATCTAAAACTAAAACTGATTTACTGTTTTTCTTTTCTTAGTTGTTAAATAAAAAATCAAAAAGCGTGAATCAAAAGGACTTAAATAGGACAGAAACGTTTGGTTTAGGAAAATGATTAGGAGTGGAATTCAAAGATAAACGTGAAGGTTTTAAAATCACACTAAACCAAAGCAAAGAGTTTCAAAAATTTTCATAAAAATATATACACATTTTTTTTCTTTCTTTTTCATTTTTTTTTTCTTTTCCATTTTTTCCTTTTTTCAAAACAAAGGCCATAAATATTTTTATTTTCCTTTTTGAGTTGGCCAAACAAAAATAAACATCACTTTTGAACATACTTCCTTTTTTTTTTGAAAACCTTTCTCCACAAAAAAAAAACAAAATCACAAAATACCCTATCAAAATCATCAAAATAATTTATGAAACTCAAAAAGGCTAGTGTGATTCGATAGGTTGGAAATTTTGGCTTTGGTGAAACTGAAATGAAGGGAGGAGCTATCAAATGAAATCGGAAAAAGGCTCAAAAACGGCTAACTAGTGGTAAAAGTTTTTAGGTTGGCAAGAAAGCTCAAACGAAAACAAAAATGGCCTAAATCATTTTCACGCTTTTGAATTTATTTAAAACAAAGGTTTGAAAAATTTTCAAAAAGCGAGTCCTAGATAATAAAAGAAGATTGATGAAATTAACTTGAAAATAGAAATAATAGGTGACTTGGATCGTTCACATCTACTACGTTATTCAAAAGTTGACTTTACAAAAATTATTCAAAAACGAAAAAGAAAATAGTGGATGATGAATTTTTAAGAAAGTAAAGGAAATAAACAACAAAAAAACCATAATAGAAATGCGAGTTTTAGAAAAATATTTCACCTTAACATGCTACCGTGAATTAGAAACACAGCATGGCCAACATTTTACTTGTGAAACATAATTAAAAAGGACGATTAGAAATATTATAATTAACTAAGTTGTTTATAGGAGATTTTGAGTAAAACAAAACTAAAAACTAGGGGTACTATTGAAATACCAAAATGTCTAAACTATTCAAAAACACATATATATTTTTTTTTATTTTGAGAAATATTCTCTTTTTTTGGATTTTGGAATTTTAAGATATTCATTTTTTTTTTGGAAATATTTACAATATATACAAAAAGAAGATTATTTACACTACGCAAAAATGAAGGAGGAAATCCTCCCCCAAGCTTAAAACAGACATTGTCCTCGATGTCTAAAGAAGGGGATTGGAGAAGGAGAGAAAAATAAAGTACAGAATTGAAAGACAGAATTGAAATACAGGTACTTCCCCGGATTTATTTGCTGCGAAAACTGAGTGATGCCGCTCCCCGAATGTCTTCTTTGGACTTTGTGATGGATTCAGCAATGTTGGAGCAGGCGATCGCAGAAGCTTCAGCTTGTCGGAGCCGTCCGAGGCAAAAATTGTAAAATAAAGAAAACAGAAAAAGATAACTTGGGTTGCCTCCCAAGAGCGCCCTTTGGTTAAAGCGTCGTTGAGCTCGACGCATCAAAAATAATATAATATTGTCCAAAAATATTGTTGTCCCGAAATAAAATTGTTTTTAGCAAAAAAAAAAAAAAAGTTCAAAGTTAGAGTTCGTGAAGCAGAAACTTAATAGTGTTTGGACTGACATCATCATCACCAGAGAAATACAGTTTAAGACGCTGACCATTCACTTTGAAATTACCCTTATCAGGGTGAGAAATTAAAACAGTTCCATAAGAAAATACTTCTAAAACAGAAAACGGGCCAGACCAGCGAGATTTTAATTTGCCCGGAAATAAACGTAAACGAGAATTATATAAAAGGACTTGGTCGCCCGGTTTAAAGTTTTTAGGGTGCCTTAAGTGTTTATCGTGTAAACGCTTCGTCCGCTCTTTATAAAGTTTATTATTTTCATAAGCATAAGAGCGCCACTCGTCGAGTTCATTTAGTTGAAATTTTCGAAGGTCACCGACTGAGTGGGGATCGAAGTTTAAAAATTTTAAGGCCCAAAAGGCGCGGTGTTCTAACTCTACGGGCAGATGACACGATTTTCCATAGACCAGCCGATACGGCGTACATCCGAGGGCGGTTTTGTACGCTGTTCGGTAGGCCCATAGAGCATCGTCAAGTTTGGCTGACCAGTCTTTTCTAGAAGTTGAAACAGTCTTTTCTAATATTCTTTTTATTTCTCTATTTACTACTTCGACTTGACCGTTAGTTTGGGGGTGGTAGGCAGTGGATAGTTTATGCGTAACGCCGTATTTAGTAAGGATTTTTGAAAATTGCGCGTTACAGAAATGGGAACCCCTATCGCTAACGATTGCGCGTGGCGTACCGAATCTAGAAAATAATTTTTTTAAAAACGTGACTACAACTCGGGAGTCGTTCGTAGGAAGAGCTTGGGCCTCAGCCCATCGTGAAACATAATCAACAGCAACTAAAATATATTTGTTTCCGAAGCTAGAAGGAAGGGGGCCAACAAAATCAATTCCCCAGAGGTCGAAAATTTCGCACTCTAAGAAATAATTTTGCGGCATTTCATTTTTATTAGAAATATTGCCCGACCGTTGGCAACTATCACACCTGCTCACAAAGGCTTGCGCGTCTTTAAACAGGCTAGGCCAGTAAAAACCCGCGCAAAGCACCTTATGAGCGGTGCGAGCAGCTTGATAGTGCCCACCTGTCGGACCTTCATGCAAATGTTTTAGAATATCAATTCCTTCATCAAAAGAAACACATCTCCTTATCACTTGATCCGCACAAATTTTGAAAAGATGCGGGTCTTCCCAAAAGTAGTTCTTCAGCTCAGAAAAGAATTTCTTCTTCTGCTGAGAGGAGAACTCTTTTGGGAAGCACCCGGGCCACTAGATAGTTGGCGATGTGCGCGAACCAAGGAGAAGTAGATGTATTAACTAAAAGCAGCTTCTCATCAGGAAAATAGTCATTAAAAGATTTTTCATTTAATTTTTCTATAAAGGGGTTATCTAATCTTGATAAATGGTCGGCGGCCAAGTTCTCGGCTCCTCGCTTATCACGGATCTCTAAGTCAAACTCCTGGAGGAGTAAGACCCAGCGAATCAAGCGAGGCTTGGCATCCGTTTTGGCAAGAAGGTACTTGAGGGCCGAGTGGTCCGTAAAAAAAATGATTTTTGAAAGTGTAATGTAAGGGCGAAATTTATCAAACGCAAATACTACAGCCAAGAGCTCTTTTTCGGTTGTGGTGTAATTTTCTTGTGCAGATGTGAGGGTTTTACTAGCGTAATAGATGGGGTGGAAGTTCTTAGATATGCGTTGACCTAATACGGCTCCCACCGCAAAACTACTCGCATCGCACATAATCTCGAAAGGAAGGTCCCACACCGGAGCTATCATAATCGGCGCGTTAATTAACTTTTCTTTAATTAATTCAAAGGCAGAAAACAAGAGTCATCAAAAATGAATGGAGCGTCTTTTTCTAAGAGATGGGTGAGGGGCTTAGTGATCTTGGAGAAGTCCTTTATAAAACGACGATAAAAACCAGCGTGGCCTAGGAAACTTCTTATAGCTTTTATGTTTGTAGGTGGCGGCAACTTCTCAATAACTTCTATCTTGGCAACGTCTACCTCAATACCTTTAGCAGAAATTTTATGACCCAAAACTAACCCTTCCCTCACCATAAAATGGCATTTTTCCCAATTTAGGGCAAGGTTAGTTTCTTCGCATCGTTCTAAGACTTTTTCGAGGTTTTCTAAACATCTATCGAAGGAGTCGCCGAACACGGAGAAATCGTCCATGAATACCTCCATAATGCTTTCTACGTACTTGTCAAATATTGCGAGCATACATCGTTGGAATGTAGCCGGCGCATTGCATAATCCAAACGGCATTCTTCGGTACGCGAAGGTGCCGAAGGGACAAGTAAACGTAGTTTTCTCTTGGTCCTCGGGAGAGATGGGTATTTGAAAGTACCCCGAGAGGCCATCGAGAAAACAATAAAAGCTATGGCCGGAGAGACGTTCTAAAATCTGGTCGATAAACGGTAGAGGAAAGTGGTCCTTACGGGTGGCGTCATTTAACTTACGGTAATCTATGCACATACGCCAACCCGTCACCGTCCGTGTCGGGATTAATTCATTATTCTCATTACTAACTACGGTTATCCCTCCCTTTTTTGGAACTACCTGAACGGGGCTAACCCACTTACTGTCCGATATAGGGTAGATAATTCCTGCGTCTAATAGTTTCATAACCTCGCCCTTAACTACTTCTTTCATATTCGGGTTTATACGGCGCTGAGGTTGGATAGAGTTACGCGAATTATCTTCCATTAAAATTTTATGTGTACAGAAAGATGGGCTTATGCCCTTGATATCAGAAATTTGCCAAGCAATAGCCCGGCGATGCTTACGTAGAACTAGAAGAAGTTTATCGTTCTGCGTATCCGTGAGGTAGGCCGAAACGATAACTGGTAACTTGGAGTCTTTTTCTAAGAAAGCATACTTAAGGTGTTCGGGAAGTTCTTTAAGTTCTAGGGTAGGGGGTTCTTCATAAGAGGATTTTGAGATTCTTTCTTTTTCGAAAATAATATCTTCATAAACTTTTTTATAAGGAACGTAATAAGGGGTGGGGCTAGCAGCCAAGACAGCTTCTTGTAGAGATTCAGTGGTAAGAAAAGAGGAAGAACAAAAATCAGAAAACTCTTTTTCAAAGTCGGAAAGACAATAAGAAGATTCATCACTTCCTTGCAGTGATTCTGTTGTAAGAGAAGAGGAGCAAAAAGTAGAAAATTCTTTTTCAAAGTCGGAGAGGCAGTAGGAAGAATCATCACTCACGGCGTCTATGAAAAAACATGAGTCATCGTTCGCTAAGGTGTTCTTCATCGAAGGGGTGATAGGAAATGTGACTTCGTCGTCGCCTACTCGAAGAAAGAGCTTACCATTGCTTACGTCAATGATGGCTCGGGAGGTGGCAAGGAAGGGTCGGCCAAGGATCAGGGGAACCTCGACGTCTTCTTCGATGTCCAAAATGACAAAGTCCACCGGGAAGATGAACTTGTCGACTTTCACTAGAACGTCCTCCACTATTCCTAACGGATATTTGACGGATCTATCGGCTAGCTGGATACTCATACGCGTGGGGTTAAGGCTACCAATCCCTAACTTTTTGAACAACGAAAAGGGCATCAGGTTTATACTTGCGCCTAAGTCGGCTAACGCGTGTTTAACAAAGAGATCACCGAAGACACACGGGATAGAGAAACTACCCGGGTCACTGATTTTCTTCGGCAAACCGTTTGTTAAAACGGCGGAGCACTCGGCGTTAAGCGTGACGTGCGAAAGATTCTCTAACTTCTTCTTGTTTGTGAGGAGGTCTTTAAGATATTTGGCGTATTTCGGCATTTGCGAAATAGCCTCGTGGAAGGGAAGATTAATGTGGATTTGTTTGAAGATTTCTAAGAAGCGGGAGTACTGATCATCTTGACGTTGTCTATTAAGTTCAGAGGGGTATGGAGGAGTTGAATTATTTTTGAAGATGGGTGGTGGAGTGAGATTATTTTCTAAAGTGGGGGTGATTACTTCTTCAGCAGAGGGTGGAAGCGGAGCGGAGCTTTGATTTTTAAAAGCGGGAGCGGAGCTTTGATTTTTAAAAGCGGGAGCGGAGCTTGCCTCGGGCTCTTCACTTACCATACCGGAGACTTGCTTCCCACTCCGAAGAGTTATAGCTTTCGCTTGCTCTCTCGGGTTGGGTTCGGTATTGGAAGGAAGAGACCCTGCGGGTCGCTCAGAAATTATTTTCGCGAGCTGTCCTACCTGATTTTCTAAACTTTTTACGCTTCCGGTTAAAGTTCTTATGGTAGCGTCATTTGTGGTGATATATTTAGAAAGTAATTCCTCCAAGCTCGGAGGTTTTGGGTAATTTTGAAGAAGTGGTGGTGGTGGTGGTTGTGCAGAAAAATCATTTTGCGGAGGTGGGCGCATCGCATTCGATGGATTACTCCATGAAAAGTTCGGGTGATTTCTTAAAGCGGGGTTATAACTATTCGGAAAATTAAAACCAGGCGGATGAAAATTCGCAGCAGAAAAATTATTAAAAGCAGTTCTAGGCAAATTATTAACATAATCTAAATGTTCTGGAGTAGGGGTTGCAGATTCCCATACCTGAGGGGCGGAGGCAGCAGTCATCTCCGTGATTTTTTTGCTTAGGATTTCTACTTGCAGAGCGAGCTGGGAGACGTTGTCCACTTCATAGATACCTGCAGGCTTGTTCGGGCGGGACCTAGGCACATTCCACTGATAAGTGTTCATGGCCATATCCTCAAAAAGCTCAAGAGCGGCTTCCGGGGTCTTATGATTTAAAGTACCGCCAGAAGCTGCATCTATCATTTGCTTCGTGCTTTGATTTAGCCCGTTATAAAACGTCTGCACTTGTAACCATACAGGCAGCGCGTGATGTGGGCATCGTCTTAATAATTCTTTAAATCTCTCCCAGGTTTCGTAAAGGGTTTCAGAGTCTATTTGTCCGAAGGCAGAGATGTCGTTCCTAAGTTTTGCAGTTTTAGCGGGCGGAAAATACTTCGCCAAAAATTTTTCAGTTAATTCATTCCAAGTGGTTATGCTATTTTTCGGAAGTGTGTTAAGCCACTGCTTAGCTTTAGTTCTTAGAGAGAAGGGGAAGAGTCTTAGCCTGATCGCATCATTTGTGACACCATTTATCTTGAAGGTGTCGCAAATTTCAAGAAAGCTAGCTATATGTGCGTTCGGATCTTCATCTTGAAGTCCGTCAAATTGCACATATTGCTGCACCATTTGAATTATGCTAGGCTTTAGTTCAAAGTTATTATTTGCTATAGTAGGGCGGACTATACTCGATTCTGTTCCCTCGAGGTTCGGTCGTGCATAATAGGACATAGTCCTTTGAACGACCTCATCTACGTTGGGTTCTTCCATTCTTAAAGTATTAAATGACTCGGAGTCCTCAACCGGCACTTGGATAGTAGGACCTTGAAATCGCGATCTTCTCCGAAGAGTACGCTCAATTTCGTGGTCCAAGTCCAAAATAACCGACGGACTCCCGCGGGTCATGCACTAAAAGAACAGAAAAGAAGAAGAGAAAGAGAAAAAGGATAAACTAGAAAGAAAAACTAGATTTAGAAAATTAAATTAAGATTTTTTTTTCTTTTTGAAATAGATTTTTTTTTTATTATAAATTAACTCCCGAACTTCCCAAGGACTACCCCGTGAAGGGTTCGCAAGGTACTAGACAAGACAGTGGCGCTTAAAGCCCTTTGCCCTTTTCGAGAGAATTAGGTGGCGTAGAAAAATTGTGAGGTTGGTTTCTATTAAGAGCGGTGATAATTTTTTTTTTGATTTTTTAAAACTTTAAAGAAAGGGGATGAGAAAGAGAAGAGATAAAATTAATAGGTTCGTGTTTTCAAAATATCAACGGAAGTTGGGTCCCCGGCAACAGCGCCAAAAACTTGTTGCGCGCTAGGGTTCGAAGAAAATAAACGCAACCGAACTAGCAACCCGATGAGGAAAGTATACCTATCGAATTGTAGCAAGGGGACACAAGTGTCGTATTGAAATCCGGGAACTGTTGGCTAAGCTTACTCACACGAACGCTATTATCTTATCGACGGAAAAACTAGGGTTTTAGAAAATCTAAGTGCAGGGGAGAAAGTAAAGCTATTCTAGAAAAAGAAACACTGCAATTAAGAGGGCTATTAAGTAAACAACTAAGCTAGAAAGGAAACTACTGCAGTTAATTAAAGAGCACAAGACAGGTGATTACTACGAAAGGTAGAAAATATGAAATGGAAATGCACCCGATAGAGATTCACCTCGGCTAAAGACGATTAAGAAAATGCGATAAAAATCTAAACTTAATAGGATAAGGGTCCTTGACCGTGGAGGTTCCTAAAGCTTGAACACGCTTCTCTCGAAGTCGTGCCCAACTGAGTTTAGGAAGGTCCGACCGACTCTCGTCTAAATCGGAGGCCTAAAACTCGCTTTACGCGGTGAACCCCACTATTGGATTTTACTCCAATCCGGGAGATTTGGACGTCTGCCTCTCTCGAGGGGTGCGTACAACTCCCTTTACTCTTGAATGCTCACTTCATTCTTTCGGCCTCTCGGCTAGCCCAGAATGAAAGAAAAGGCGGAGAGTATATATCGAAAATATACCTCCGACCCGTGATAAATCAAGAGTAATTCAAGGCCCTAACCTAAAAAGAAAAGATTAATTAAAACATCATAACATAATCGCTCTAACCTCGGATCATCAAGATCGAGTACAAGGAGGATTAGTTAATCATAATGGAGTGGAGGGGGGAAGATGAGTAGAAAAGCATAAGAAGAACACAAGCTAAACAAGAACACTTTTATTAATAAAAAGGGCAAGTTACACTATTGAAAATTAAAGTTACAAGTGCATGAAAATTAAACCCTATTCTAGCCCTACATTAAGCACTAAGCAAGGAGGAAAATTGCAATAAAAGCTAGAACAAACTAAGATTAAACTAGGGTTAAACAAAAAGTACAAAGAGAGGGGGAGAGAGAGAGAGAAAGCATGAAAAAGGATCAAGAAACAAAGCGGCAGCACCTCCCCCACTCAACCAAAGCTTGCTGAAATGGGGAGGAGGGGGCTCAATTTATAGATTTTTTCTCGGGTTGGTCACGCCCTCCGACACGCCCTAGGGGGGCGTGTCAGGGGGCGTGACAGGTACGGATTTGACCTCGGGCTCTGGATTCTGGCGGGATGGATGATTGCTTCGGTACGTCGGTGGTCACGCCCTAGGTCACGCCCGTGACAGGGGGGCGTGACAGGCATGTCATGTCCAAATCATTGGTCGGAAATCCGTCAGTCGCCGAAAAAGGAAGGTGTCACGCCCATGTCACGGGCGTGACATGGGGCGTGACAGTACTATTTACGTGCTGAGGCGGGAGGGCATTTAATGCGGCGGCAGCTTTGCGGCAGAGGGCGACACGCCCCTGGTCACGCCTAGTGACACGCCCAGGGAGGGCGTGACAGGGGGGCGTGACAGCGGTTTTGACCGTTTTCTGTCCCTTCCAGCAGGTGTCCTCGGGATCGGGTGACACGCCCTAGGTCACGCTCGGGGAGGGCGTGACAGGGGGGCGTGACAGGCCATTTTGGCAATTTTTCTGAAAACCTGCAAAAAGACAGGAAAAAGTTAGTGGCAATAAAATTTACATAAAAAAGGATAAAAATAAACTAATAATAGACATAATTTGTACAATATAAAATATAAAATACGATAAT
Source organism: Platanthera zijinensis (assembly GCA_039513925.1). NCBI lineage: Eukaryota > Viridiplantae > Streptophyta > Magnoliopsida > Asparagales > Orchidaceae > Platanthera > Platanthera zijinensis. The sequence continues at coordinate 27,694,093 of CM077098.1, forward strand.
AGTTTAGGCTACAAAACGTATTATCAAAACTACAGGATATTTTATTCCAAAAATTATAACTTCTCCATGGATGATGTATTTCATCTCCATAGACTTTTAGCTAGAGTTTCTTTGACATGTAATGAGTTAAATGGGCTTAATTACCCATTTTTGACCTTTTTCCTAAAGGCACGCCAAATACATATATACCTTCAACATGCAAGTTGGATCCTCCAACATGCAGAAGTAAAAAATGACTAAATTATTACCAGGGTCCTAAAATGATATCATAGTCATGACACAGAAATTTGATGGTATTTGGGGTTGTAAAACTCCCTTAATCACATTTATTTGATAAATCAAATAATAGAATAAACTATAGGAAAATGTTCTCCAAAAATTCTGATATTGGACACAATCTAGGTTTAGTATATAAATATGCATGACCCAAATTTTATCACATTTATAGTTGCAATCGATCATATATACCTATTTTAATAACTTAGATTAGGAGCAGTCCTAATAAAATAGACCTACAAGGAGCTTCATGCTCAGAATGACTTGATTAAGGTGCCTAATTAAAGGTAAGTTAAATGGCAATATTTTTCATGTTGAGAACTTTTTATGAATCTGCCCCTAAAGGGCATAATTTGTAGTTTGAAATGTCTTTATATAATGTGACAGATTACTATGGTTTAATATTTATTTAAGCACGAATGTTAAAGCAATAACAGATGGCATCCCTTTATCATCCTCCTCCAGCCAAGAGATGAGATTGACCTGACCTGGAGCATCTTCAAACCTCATTTCCCGGCCACCCCTTTGCCTCCACGGCCGGCTACCACCACCACCTCCTCCATTGAGGTGGTGTACATAATTTGGCAGTGAAATGGTTGGAGGAAACTGCCTCTCTTACGATCCCAAGCAAGCTCAAAAGCTTGTGATTTTCTCCCTTACCTCACATGGATCCAAGCTCAATTGAGCATGAAATCACTCCTAAATGATCTAGGAAGCTAGCACAGAGGGAGAGGAGGTGAAACAGACCTTGACTGGGGCCCGATGGCGGTGATTGCGGTAGTTGTTCATGGATCTTCTCCTCTCCGGCGATCTTGCTCCCGAACCAATTTCTCAATCATTTTCTTGGATCCCGGGCTCAAATTCAACTCCTCTAGGCTCACTGAAGCTAATAGGAGGGTTATTTTCTATTGGAGAAGGTTGTATAGTGAGTTGTCAACATGGGAAATTCAGCCACCAACTTGGAATTCTATTTGGAATAAATGTGTGAGCTCAGAAATATGCTTGGGAAGGTGGAGGAGGACCATATGGCCTCCATTCCTCATTTCCCTCTTTTCTCTCTCTTTATTTTGGGGGAAATGACGAAAATGCCACCATGAATGTCATATCTCTCAAAATTCAGAGGGCATGAACAATAATTGAGCTCATGGGCTATTGATGGGTCATTGTTCATGGCCTTAGCCCATTGGGGATGGGCTTGGTTCTCAAATTCCACATTTAGGCATAAAGTTGACCAAGTTAAACTTTAGGGTTGACTTGGTCAATTTAATGAGTGGTTTGGCCACACATGATGGTCACGAGTCCTATGCCACCACCTAATATTGGTTTGGTCATGATTTATGGCCTTAGCCCATTAGGATTGGGCTTAGCTCCTTAATTCTCCACTTTGGCTTAATCTTGACCAAGTTTAACTTTACGATTGACTTTGTCAAATTGATGAGTGTGTTGGCCCCACTTGAAAGTCATGAGTCCTATGATATCAGCGAACATTAGTTCGGCCATGGTTTATGGCATTAACCCATTGGGATTGGGCTTGGCTCCTTAATTCTCCATTTAGGCTTAATATTACCCAAGTTTGACTTTAGGGTTAACTTGGTCGAATTGATAAGTGGGCTGGCTCCAATTGATGGTCATGAGTCCAATGTGTTGATCTTGGCTCTAGTGATACAACCCAATGTGTGTTAGGCCATGGTGATGCCCCATTTTGGCTACTTGAACCCATGTATGTGATTTTTACAAAATTAGGATTATGGTTGACTTTGGTCAAATTGAATCAAAGGGTGACCAGGTGATGGGGTTTATGCCCCAATGCACTCCAATTATGGTTTGGAGTTTAGTGGTGGTGTCACTTGAGCATGTGATGCCTATTTGGTCCAATTAGGGTTGAGTTGACCTGTGTTGACCTAAAGGGCACTTTGGTCAATTTTGCCCATTTGGTGATCCTATGAAAAGGCTTTTGGGTCACTTAGATTTACTTCTGGGTTAGGGACATGGTGGTTATGTAAATTTGTACTTTTGGTTTCATCTTGGGCTTGAATGAGCTAAGTTGAAATGAACACTATAGTGAGCCCCGTGTGAGTCCGCCCTAACTCATCTGGTCCTATGGTCACAATCTATCCTAACCCATCACACCCACCACATTGCCTACCTTAATGTGTGTGTTAATGGGGTCCAGGAGAAAAAGGGATATTACAAACTAATCTCTATAATGGAGAAGTCAAAAGCAAGTAAATTTAAAATATAACGCGAGTACTTAAAGTTAACTCGCGAAAACTTGTTAATCTCTGCAAAAAGAGAAGTCAAATGCATGTGAATTTAAAATATAATGTGAGTATCTGAAGTGAACTCGCGAACAACTCCTTCTCTCTACTAAAGGGTAGTCAAAAGAAGATAAATTTAATATAAAGCGAGTACCTGAATTGAACTCGCGAACACAGACAAATCTCTCAAAGAAGAAGTCAAAAGCAGATAAATTTAAAATATAACGCTAATACCTAAAGTTAACTCATGAAAAATTTCTAAACTTTATCAAAGAGAAGTCAAAAGGAGGTAAATTTAAAATATAACGCGAGTACTTGAATTGAACTCGCAAACACCTACTAATCTCAACAAAGGAGAAGTCAAAAAGAAGTAAATTTAAAATATAATGCAAGTACCTGAAGTTAAAACATGAACACCAGCTAATATATGCAAAAAAGAAGTCAAAAGCAAGTAAATTTAAAATATAATGCGAGAACCTGTAATGAGCACGCAAACTCTTGCTAATCTCTGCCAAAGAGAAGTCAAAAGAAGGTAAATTTATAATTTAACGTGAGTACCTGAAGTGAACTCGCAAACACCTGCTAATCTCTACAAAGGAGAAGTAAATAGAAGGCAAATTTAAAATATAATGGGAATACCTAAAGTGAACTAGTGAAAACCTGCTAATCTCTACCAACGAGAAGTCAAAATAAAAAAAATATAATATAACGCTAGTATCTTATTTAAACTCGCGAACACCTACTAATGTCCGTAAAAGAGAAGTCAAAAGTAGGTAAATTTAAAATATAATGTGAGTAACTGAAGTGAACTCACAAACATCTGCTAATCTCTGCAAAAGAGATGTCAAAAGAAGGTAAATTTAAAATATAATGCGAGTGGCTTAAGTAAATTCGCAAACACCTCCTAATCTCTGTAAAAGAGAAGTCAAAAGAAAGTAAATTTTAAATATAATGCGAGTACTTGAATAAAACTCATGAACACCTACTAATTTCTGCAATGGAGAAGTCAAAAGCTTGTAAATTTAAAATATAACGTGAGTACTAGAATTCAACACATCAACACCTACTAATCTCTACACGGGAGAAGTCAAAAGCACGTAAATTTTAAATATAACGCGAATATCTGAAATGAACTTGCGAACACCTGCTAATCACTGCCAAATAGAAGTCAAAAGATTGTAAATTTAAAATATAACGTGAGTATCTGAATGGAACGTACGAACACATACTAATCTTTTCAATAGAGATGACAAAACAAATAAATTAAAAATATAATGTGAATACCTGAATTGAACTCGCGAACACCAATAATTTTATACAATGGAGAAAACAAAAACAAGTAAATTTAAAATATAACGTGAGTACCTGTAGTGAACTCATGAACACTTGCTAATATCTGCAAAATGAGAAGTCAAAAGCAGGTAAATTTAAAATATAATGCGAGTACCTGAAGTAAATTCATGAACACCTGCTAATCTCTGCCAAAGAGAAGTCAAAATAAGGTAAATTTAAAATATAATGCGAGTACCTGAATTAAATTTTCAAACACCTACAAATTTATGCAAAGGAAAAGTTAAAAGAAGGTAAATTTTAAATATAATGCTAATACCTAAAGTGAACTTATGAAACCTTCTAATCTCTGCCAAAGAGAAGTCAAAAGAAAGAGAAATTTAAAATATGACGCGAGTATCAGATTTGAACTCACGAACATCTACTAATGTCCACAAAGGAGAAGTCAAAAGCAGGTAAATTTAAAAAAAAATTCGAGTACCTGAAGTAAATTCACGAATATCTGTTAATCCCTGCAAAAAGAGATGTCAAAAGCAGGTAAAAATAAAATATAACGTGAGTGCCTGAAGTCAAAAGAAGGTAAATTTAAAATATAATGCGAGTACCTGAATTGAACTCAAGAACACCTACTAATCTCTATAAGGGAGAATTCAAAAGCCGCTAAATTTAAAGTATAATGTGATTACTTGTATTCAACTCACAAGCACCTACAAATATCTACACAAGAGAAGTCAAAAACACGTAAATTTTAATAATAACGCGAGTATCTGAAGTGAACTCGTGAACACCTGCTATTCTCTATAAAAGAGAAGTAAAAAAAAGGTAAATTTAAAATATAGCACGTGTACCTAAATTGAACTCGCGTACACCTACTAATCTTTTCATTGGAGAAGACAAAAGAAAGATAATTTAAAATATAATTCGAGTACCTTAATTCAAATCGCGAACACCAATAAATCTATATAATGGAGAAGACAAAAGCAAGTAAATTTAAAATATAACGCGAGTATTTTAAGTGAACTCGCGAACACTTGCTAATCTCTACAAAAAACAGAAGTCAAAAGCTGGTAAATTTAAAATATAATGGGAGTACCTGAAGTAAATTTAGAAACACCTGCTAATATCTATGAAATAGAATTCAAAAGAAGGTAAATTTAAAATATAACCCGAGTACCTGAATTGAATTTGCGAACACTTATTAATCACTATAAAGGAGAAGTCGAAGGAAGATAAATTTTAAATATAACGTTAATACCTAAAGTGAAGTCGCAAAAACCTTCTAATCTCTGCCAAAGAGAAGTCAAAAGATGTTAAATTTAAAATATAATAGGAGTAACTGAATTGAACTCGCGAACATATACTAATCTCCGCAAAGGAGAAGTCAAAAGTTGGTAAATTTAAAATATAATGAAAGTATCTAGCGTCAACCTAAATCACTTAGAGGGGGTGAATAAGTGAGGTCTGCATCTTTTTGCTGAATAAAAATAACCGAAAAATTAAGCACACGTAACACAGAGATTTATAGTGGTTCCCGAGTTGGGTATGTCCACTGTCCTGCCTTGCGTATCAACCATTAAGAGATAGATTTGGCTACTCCACCTTCATCTCATATTGCGAACAATCTTACACATTATAGCCTCAACTCCTACAACTCGGAGACAATGCTCCTACAACACGGAGAACAAACACTTCTACAACTCGATCCAAACACGCATCTTCTACTCAATCCAAACACAAATTTACAAATCGGAGGGAAAAACCACCTACAAAAATAAAAAGGATTTACATAATAAAGATTGCAAATAATCATATAAAGATCTAAAGTCTTCGATTCTTCATTCTTCAAAAAGGTTGATCTTGAATGTCTTGAAGAACAAGGGAAATCTAAATGCTTTGAAGACTTGATCTGAGCACATGAATTGACTAGAACTTAGTAGAATCGAAATCTTCTGCGACTTGGTGGAGGAAGATCAAATTGTACAACAAGCTTGTCATCGGCCGTGCGGGTTGCGATGTTGGGGATTTAGTGTCAACGAGATCTTGACATTGGTAAGTTTCTCGATTAGAAATATTGTGAATGATTAGGATTAAATGAATTCTATCAAAAATATTTATAGGAATCCACCTCCTATAATGGCTAGAAAAGACATTCCATACTATTGGAAATATTTCCATTAATGTTTCCTTAATTTGTAGAGGCATCACAATCAATACTAAGAGCATAATTGTATTTGATGTTTGTTCATGTTCAATATATGGAGGATGTTCCTTGGAATAAGTTTATATAGGTTGTCTAAGATATTGTTATAGGTGGTCACCAGGAAGAATGTTTGATAGATAGAAATCTATCTAAGTCCACAGGCATTGAGTGAAGCAAGTTCACTCAACACAAGATGTCAAGGAAGGATGCAGGAAAGACAAAAATTCATCAAAGTCCACAGGCATTGAGTGAGGCCAGTTCACTCAACGCTAGATGCCAAAAAGCGCTGAGTAAAGCATGGAGAGTCAAAGCACAATAGTTTGCAAAGCATATTTGGGCTAAGTCCACAGGCTTTAAGTGAAGGCAGTACATTAAATTCCATATAACAAGAGGCATCATGTAAAGCTCTGTAATTTAAAGCTTCAGCATTGCTAAGGAAGAAATCTAACTAAGTCCAGAAGCGTTGAGTGAGGACAGCTCACTCAACGCATGAAGAAAGAAGCATTGAGTCATGCTCAAGCAGTCAAAGCATTTTAAGAATCTCTCAAGAATTCTGGCTAAGTCCAGAAGTGTTGAGTGAGGACAGGTCACTCTATGACAAAAGAAGAAAGCGTCGACCAACAAGTGTTAAGTCAAAGCTTAAGGGGATATAGACAGAAAAATCAGTTTAAGTCCAGATGCGTTAAGTGAGGACAGCTCACTCAACGCAAGCTCATCAAGAAAATCGGCTAAGTACAGAAGCGTTGAGTGAAGGAAATTCACTAAACGCCTCAGCTAGATATTAGTCAATCAGATAAATGGCTAAGTCTAGAAGCATTGAGTGATGAAGTTTCACTCAACAAACTCAACGCCTAGTAGTGTAGAAAGAATTAGCTAAGTCCAAATGCGTTGAGTGATGAATGTTCACTCAATGCCTAACAGAGTAGAAGCAATTTGCTAAGTACAAATGCTATGAGTGATGAAGGTTCACTCAAAAACACTCAGTGCCTAATGGTACAGAGATATTTTCTAAGTCAAAATTCGTTGAGTGATGAAGATTCACTCAACGCCTGGCAGTGCAGATTATTTGGCTAAGTGTGTTTGCGTTGAGTGAAGGCGTTTCACTCAACGCACTCAACGCTTGGGATAAACTAGCTGAATTTGGCTAAGTCCACAAAAGATAACTTCAGCAAGAGTCAACAAAAATCAAAATGTTGCGGGAAGGCTACAATACATTACAAATGGTGTCGCAGGCCTAATGTATGACTTTTTCTGTAAAATTAAAGTTGCAGCCAACAACTTCAGCTGGGCCCATGGGTCAAAGAGCCATTAGATGGCGGAATATAAAAGGAATGAGATCGGTGGAAGCAAATAAACATTTATGGTTTATCTTTTCTCAAAGAGGTTGAACATCTTCTTCTATTATCTCTCCATTATTGTAGAGCTTGATGCTTAAGTTCTAACCCAATGATATAAAAGTTCCAGTAGTTAACTATAGCGATCTTCAACTGCTACAACATGTTCAGAGGAGTTTTTTGAGAAAGAAGAAGAAGCAGAGCTATTTTGTTTTTGTAGTAAAGGTTAGCTGAGTGAAGAACACAAAGAACTGCAGCGATCATTTGTTTATCTGAGGCGGATCCCTGTGTGGATCTGAGGTAGGTTTGTTTTCATGAGGTGGAAGAGTGATTCTCACTGAGTGGTAGGTGTTGATGTGCGAAAATATAAGGCAGGTACGGGCACCAGAATCAATGGGTTTTCGGTGTCACAAGCGAGGTGAAGAGATTGAAGGTTGCGGGGATAGAGGAGAGGTTGTTGAGGATGTTGGGAATAGCAGGGAAGGTTGATCAGAAACTGTCGTGAAGACGGTTACTTTGATGGTTAGGATTAGGTTTGATTATTGATGCTGAGAAAGGAGAGGAGAAGAGAGGAAGAGGGGCCCGCTGGAAGTGGCAACATGATACTTCCCCTGCCGCGGCTTAAATGCCATTCTTGCCACGGGCTTTCCTTTTATTATAAATCAGTATTACTGCTTGAGTCGATTCATTTACATGAGCAAATAAAGGGCACAAGGGGAAGGTGGCAGATAAGGAAATAAGATGCCAAAGGCAGCGCAGATTGAGCAGAGAGGTCGTTAGACTGCGCGGTTTGCTGATCCCGCAACTCGCAAGCCTATACCGGGTGGACTGCGCGATCTGGCCGAGAAAACAGGGTTGCTGAGGTCGCGCGAACTGAGAAGCTGTACTACGCAGTTCTTGATTCCTTGGTTGTCAAACTCCCCCGTGCCTGCTGAATGAGAGGTATGGGGCCTATTTATAGGCCCGAGGAGGTAATGGTCTTGGTAACATTACCATTGGTAGAGCGGTAAGTTATGCAATAGACGAGGAGTCAGCCGAGTGCGCACCAAGTTGTGCAAATAGGTGCTTGTCTGCTTAAGCTGGTCTACTGTTAGCGGACTGGGACAAGTCCGCCTCTTCTATATTGATCGAGCCCACTCCGAGCTATGAGAGCTGAGGATCAGATTGCCTGCTGTTGGGAAGTGGTCGGTGCTGGAAAGCTGGGGTAAGCATGGGGGACTGCAGAATGTGTCCGCTCATCTCGTGGTAGACAGGTTGAGCAGGCTGCCTCCTGTTGGAGACTTGTCCCCCTTACAGGGCGACAAGGGCTTGGTGACCTGGCTGGTTGAGGAGGTAGGTCGCAGACTGCAGACTGGCATCCTGGGGGCATGTCGCCACTACTATTGAATGAAGAGTCCAACTCCTCCATGCTGGCTTGAGTTGAGCCCGCATTGTGTTGCGCTTCCTAACATAGAGTAGTTGGCCATTATGATGTCTCTACAGGCGGGCTGAGACCGAGTCCGCAAGGCTGGCGGACAGGTGGAGCAGGCCGCTTGTGATGGTTGGCGACCTGGAGTTAGGTTGTTTGTTGGGCGACCTGAGACTTGTCACATTCTGTTGGACGACTTGGGGGCAAGTCTCTTGGAGATGTGGCAGTTTGTCTTGTTGTGCAACCTGTAGGAATGGGCTGAAGAAGAAGACCGCGACTCTTGCTAAGTATGCGTCTACCTGGCGGTCTGAGCGGATAGCAAGGCAATTCCGTCGCTTGGTTAGATAACACCTGTTAGAAGAGAACCATTACGCAGTTAGTCCGCAGCCCCTGCCAGACAAGCAGCTACTACGCCACCTGGACGGTCAGAACGGGGAGAGAACCCAAGCCGCGCCGCCTGAGCGGATAGAGAAGTATGTATGCCCATCCTTAGAGGACAGTTCGCGACCTCCAAAAGGAACCAAGAGCAGGCCGCGACTTCTAAGCTTGCTACCATGGGAGGAATCACCGATTTCTGGGTTAACGTAATCCCCGCACTTTTTTAAGTCCCGAAGGGAACTTCAAAAAGTAGGAGACCCACGAAAATCGTGATCTTCCCTCAAAAAAGTAAGAGGTAAGGAGTGATGGAACCCTATGTCTCTCCACTGAAGAGGTTTGTCAATGTCTATCTTTTTCCTACAAAGGAAAAGTTAATGCAAGCGAAGAGATGTACATCTTATTTATACCTGAGTTGCCTTTACAAAAATGAAGAAGACATGAATGTCTTCCTTTGAGCTCTTGATTGAATTTGCAAGTATCTTCTAATCTCTGCAAAAAAAGAGTAAGTAAAAGATATAGAAAAAAAAACTAAGTTGCAAGTACCTTGATGGAACTTGCAATTATCTGTTAATCTCTATAAAAGGAAGAGTGAGTAGCAGATATAGAAATAAATCTAAGTTGCAAGTACCTGGATGAAATTGCAATTATTAACTATTGATATGATAAGGAAGACATAATTGGATAGCAGGATAAATGCACGGCAAGCTCTTCCATTAACTGAATAAGGACCAAATCGCGATAATGACCTTTTCGCGTGATCAGATATGATATCTTTAACATTGGACTTCAATAGAATGGCTTTTCAATAAATATAAATAGATTCCTTGATTTAATCATAGATGCTAATAATAAGCATAATCAATCGTCGGCGGATAGAGCTTCATGAAAGCCAAATATATAAAAGGAGCATAAGAAAAATAGATGTTATAGATCCTTTGATAGGTTGGACTTAACCACTTAACCTGTAAGAAGGCAGAAAGAAAAAGGAGGGCTAAGCCTAGAGATGACCAAAAATGACTTGATGCTGCCATAGGTATTCCCTGTGGGCCTTATGCATCGCTTGCCTAAGAAAAATCATCTAGGGTATACTCGTACCTAGGGCTGACTATCCGCATTCACTTAGAAGGGCATAAAAAAGAAACAAGCAGAAAATCCTGAGAAGGATCGACAGATAGACTGCTCTCATGTCTCGAGTTAAAAACATTGCTGATCAACTAGAGTAGATGTGCCAAGTGGCTTATTGCTTATCTGTGGAGTGATCAGCAGAGTTGTGGGTCCCGTGAAGTCACAGATTGAGAGTACCATAGAGTATTTGACCATCACAGTCATGAGATGATCGTGGAGGAGAGGCAACACTTGATCGTCATTGCATGTCCAACAAAGTTCATCTTAACTGTAATGTATCGTTAGCGAAGCATAGCAGAGCTAACACATGGGACCTCCCTTAATGCTCACTTTGTGTTTGATACTGGCATTTCAATGAAGTCCCGTAATCCTCCGCACGAGAGTTGGATGGCTCCCACTACACATACGCGAACACTCCGCACTATATGTGCTCTTACCCCGAATTCCAACCTTTTGGGGGCCCTAAGCATGAGTCGGCGATATCTCATTAGTTTCAGCGATCTCTTTAGCAAAGAGAAAATAGAGGAGGAAGCACTCCAAAAATGGAAATGTATCAGTATGAGATCTCTGACGTAAATTTTTTTTAAAAGAAACGGAAGAACACTTAGAAGTGTTTTAAAAGAGAAAATGTTTGATGAATGAAAAGTAAAAAATGACCATCAATGATTGCAAGGAGCTTTTGGAACTTCTGATAATACGTTTTGTAGCCTAAACTATTATCGTATTTTCTATTTAATATTGTACAAATCATGTCTATTATTATGTTATTTTTTATCATTTTTTTGTAAATATTATTGCCACTGACTTTTTCTTGTCTTTTTGCAGGTTTCCAAAAAAATTGGCCAAAATGACCTGACACGCCCCCCTGTCACGCCCTCCCTGGGCGTGACCTAGGGAGTGTCACCCGATCCCGAGGACTCCTGCTGGAAGGGACAGAAAACGAACAAAACCGCTGTCACGCCCCACTGACATGCCCTCTCTAGGCGTATCACCAGGCATGACCGAGGGCGTGTCTCCCTCTGCCGCAAAGCCTGCCGCCGCATTGAATGCAGGTTCCGCCACATCATGCAATAGTACTGTCATGCCCCCCATCACGGGCGTGACCTGGGGCGTGAGTTCAACTTTTCCGACGACGGATGGATTTCCGACCAATGATTTCTACATGACGTGCTTGTCACGCCCACCCTACACGGATGTGACTTAGGGCGTGAACACCGACGTACAAAGGCAATGATCCTTCCCGCCAGAGTCCGGAGCCCGAGGTCAACATAGTACTGTCACGCCCCTTGACACGCCCCCCCTAGGGCGGGTCGGAGGGCGTGACCAACCCGTGAGAAAAAATCTATAAATTTAGGCCCCCCCTCTTCATTTCAGGAAGCTTTGGTTGAGTGGGGGAGGTGCTGCCCCTTTGTTTCTTGATCCTTTCTTATGCTTTATCTCTCTCTCTCTCTCTCTCTCTCTCTCTCTCTTTGTAATTTTTTTTAACCATAGTTTAGTTTTTAGTTTGTCTTAGCTCTTGTTGTAATCTTGCTTTTTCTTATTGCTTATATAGGGATAGAATAGGATTTCATTTTCATGCACTTGTAATTTAATTTTCAATAGTGTAACATGCTACTTTTAATTAATATAAGTGCTCTTCCTTTACTAGTGTTCCTTTTATATGCTTTACTACTCATCCCCCCACCTCCACTCCATTATGATTAACTAATCCTTCTTGTACTCGATCTTGATGATCCGAGGTTCGAGCGATTAAGTTATGATGTTTTGATTAATATTTTCTTTTTACGTTAGGGCCTTGAATTATTCTTGATAAATCATGGTTGGAGGTATATTATCGATATATACTCTCCACCTTTGCTTTCATTCTTGGCTAGCCGAGAGGCTGAAAGAATGAAGTGAGCATTCAAGAGTAAAGTGAGTGGTACGCATCGCTCGAGAGAGGCAGACGTCCAAATCTCCCGGATTGGAGTAAAATACAATAGTGGGGTTCACCCGTAAAGCGAGTTTTTGGCCTCCGATTTAGATGAGAGTCGGTCGGACCTTCCTAAACTCAGTTGGGCACGACTTCGATAGAATCGTGTTCAAGCTTTAGGAACCTCCACGGTCAAGGACCTTTATCCTATTAAGTTTAGATTTTTATCGCATTTTCTTAATCGTCTTTAGCCAAGGTGATTCTTGATCGAGTGCATTTCAATTTCATATTTTCAACCTTTCATAGTAATCGATTTTCTTATGCTCTTTACTTAATTGCGGTTGTTCTCTTTCTAGTATTGCTTTACTTCCTTCCTTGCAATTAGTTTTTCTTAAACCCTAGTTTTTCCGTCGATAAGATAATAGTTTTCGTGTGAGTAAGCATACTCAACAGTTCCCGGATTTCAATACGACACTTGTGTCCCCTAGCTACAATTCGATAGGTATACTTGCCTCATTGGGTTGCTAGTTCGGTTGCGTTTATTTTCTTCGAACCCTATCGGGCAACAGGTTTTTGGCGCCGTTGCCGGGGAAACAATTTCCGTTGATATATTGAAAACACGAACCTATTAATTTTATCTCTTCTCTTTCTTATCCTCTTTCTTTAAATTTTTAAAAATCAAAAAAAAAAATTTATCACCGCTCTTAATAGTAACCAACTTCACAATTTTCTACGCCACCTAATTCTCTCGAAAAGGGCAAAGGGCTTTAAGCGCCACTATCTTGTCTAGTACCTTGCGAACCCTTTACGGGGTAGTCCTTGGGAAGTTCGGGAGTTAATCTATATAAAAAAAATCTATTCCAAAAAGAAAAAAATTTCTAATCTAGTATTTTTTCTAGTTTATCCTTTTTCTCTTTCTCTTCTTCTTTTCTGTTCTTTTAGTGCATTACCCGTGGGATTCCGTCGGCTATTTTGGACTTGGACCACGAAATTGACCGTACTCTTCGGAGAAGATCGCAATTTCAAGGTCCTACTATCCAAGTGCCGGTTGAGGACTCCGAGTCATTTGTTACTTTAAGAATGGAAGAACCCAATATAGATGAGGCCGTGCAAAGGACTATGTCCTATTATGCACGACCGAACCTCGAAGGAACAGAATCAAGTATAGTCCGCCCTGCTATAGCAAACAATAACTTCGAATTAAAGCCTAGCATAATTCAAATGGTGCAGCAATATGTGCAATTTGACGGACTTCAAGATGAAGATCCGAACGCACATATAGCTAGCTTTCTTGAAATTTGCGACACCTTCAAGATAAATGGTGTCACAAATGATGCAATCAGGCTAAGACTCTTCACCTTCTCTTTAAGAACTAAAGCTAAGCAGTGGCTGAACACACTTCCTAAAAATAGCATAACGACTTGTAATGAATTAACTGAAAAAATTTTGGCGAAGTATTTTCCGCCAGCTAAAACTGCAAAACTTAGGAACGACATCTCTGTCTTTGACAAATAGACTCCGAAACCCTATCTGAAACCTGGGAGAGATTTAAAGAATTATTAAGAAATGCGCACATCACACGCTGCCTGTATGGTTACAAGTGAAGACGTTCTATAACGGGCTAAATCAAAACACGAAGCAAATGATAGACGCAGCTTCTGGCGGTACTTTAAATCATAAGACCCCGGAAGTAGCTCTTGAGCTTTTTGAGGACATGGACATGTACACTTATCAGTGGAATGTGCCTAGGTCCCGCCCGAACAAGCCTACAGGTATCTATGAAGTGGACAACATCTCCCAGCTAGCTCTCCAAGTAGAAATCCTAAGCAAAAAAATCACGGAGATGACTGCTGCCTCCGCCCCTCAGGTATGGGAATCTGCAACCCCTACTCCAGAACATTTAGATTATGTTAATAATATGCCTAGAACTGCATTTAATAATTTTTCTGTTGCGAATTTTCATCCTCCTGGTATTAATTTTCCGAATAGTTATAACCCTGCTTTAAGAAATCATCCGAACTTTTCATTGAGTAATCCATCGAATGCGATGCGCCTGCCACCATAAAATGATTTTTCTACACCAGCACCACCACCACCTCTTCAAAATTATCCAAAACCTCCAAGATTGGAGGAATTACTTTCTAAATATATCACCACAAATGACGCTACTATAAGAACTTTAACTGGAAGCGTAAAAAGTCTAGAAAATCAGGTAGGACAGCTCGAGAAAATAATTTCTGAGCGACCCGCAGGTTCGCTTCCTTCCAATACCGAACCCAATAAGAGAGAGCAAGTGAAAGCTATAACTCTTCGGAGTGGAAGCAAGTCTCCGGTATGGTAAGTGAAGAGCCCGAGGCAAGCTCCGCTCCTGCCTTTAAAAATCAAAGCTCAGCTCCGCTTCCACCCTCTGCTGAAGAAGTTATCACCCCTGTTTTAGAAAAAAAATCTCACTCCACCACCCATCTTTAAAAATAATTCAACTCCTCCATACCCCTCCGAACTTAATAGACAACGTCAAGATGATTAGTACTCCTGCTTCTTAGAGATCTTCAAGCAAATCCACATTAATCTCCCTTCCACGAGGCTATTTCGCAGATGCCGAAATACGCCAAGTATCTTAAGGACCTCTTCACCAACAAGAAGAAGTTAGAGAATCTTTCGCACGTCACGCTAAATGTCGAGTGCTCTGCTGTTTTAACAAACACTTTGCTGAAGAAAATCAGTGACCCGGGTAGTTTCTCTATCCCGTGTGTCTTCGGTGATCTATTTGTTAAACACGCGTTAGCCGACGTAGGTACGAGTATAAACCTAATGCCCTTTTCATTGTTTAAAAAGTTAGGGATTGGTAGCCTTAACCCCATGCGTATGAGTATCCAGCTAGCTGATAGATCCGTTAAGTACCCTGTTAGGAATAGTGGAGGACGTTCTAGTGAAACTCGACAAGTTCATCTTCCCGGCGGACTTTGTCATTTGTGACATCGAAGAAGACGTCGAGGTTCCCCTGATCCTTGGCCGACCCTCCCTTGCCACCTCCAGAGCCATCATTGATGTAAGCAATGGTAAGCTCTTCCTTCGAGTAGGCGACGACGAAGTCACTTTTTCTATCACACCTTCGATGAAGAACACCCTAGCAAATGATGACTCATGTTTTTTCGTAGACGCCGTGAGTGATGAATCTTCCTACTGCCTCTCTGACTTTGAAAAAGAACTTTCTGATTTTGTTTTTCTTCTTCTCTTCCCGCTGAATCGCTGCAGGGAAGTGATGAATCTTCTGATTGTCTTTCTGAGTTTGAAAAAGAATTTTCTGATTTTTGTTCTTCCTCTTTTCTTCCCACTGAATCGCTACAAGAAGCCGTCTTGGCTGCTAGCCCCACCCCTTATTACGTTCCTTATAAAAAAGTTTATGAAGATATTATTTTTGAAAAAGAAAGAATCTCTAAATCCTTTTATGAAGAACCCCCTACCCTAGAACTTATAGAACTTCCTGAACACCTTAAGTATGCTTTCTTAGAAAAAAGATTCCAAGTTACCAGTTATCATTTCGGCCTACCTCACGGATACGCAAAACGATAAACTTCTTCTAGTTCTACGTAAGCTTCGTCGGGCTATTGCTTGGCAAATTTCTGATATCAAGGGCATAAGCCCATCTTTCTATACCCATATAATTTTAATGGAAGATAATTCGCGTAACTCTATTCAACCTCAGCGCCGTATAAACCCGAATATGAAAGAAGTAGTTAAGGGCGAGGTTATGAAATTATTAGACACAGGAATTATCTACCCTATTTCGGACAGTAAGTGGGTTAGCCCCGTTCAGGTAGTGCCAAAGAAGGGAGGGATAACCGTAGTTAGTAATGAGAATAATGAATTAATCCCGACACGGACGGTGACGGGTTGGCGTATGTGTATAGATTACCGTAAGTTAAATGACGCCACCGCAAGGACCACTTTCCTTTGCCGTTTATCGACCAGATTTTAAAACGTCTCTCCGGCCATAGCTTTTATTGTTTTCTCGATGGCCTCTCGGGGTACTTTCAAATACCCATCTCTCCCGAGGACCAAGAGAAAACTACGTTTACTTGTCCCTTCGGCACCTTTGCTTACCGAAGAATGTCGTTTGGATTGTGCAATGCGCCAGCTACATTCCAGCGATGTATGCTCGCAATATTTTACAAGTACGTAGAAAGCATTAAGGAAGTATTTATGGACGATTTCTCCGTGTTCGGCGATTCCTTCGATAGATGTTTAGAAAACCTCAAAAAAGTCTTAGAACGATGCGAAGAAACTAACCTTGCCCTAAATTGGGAAAAATGCCATTTTATGGTGAGGGAAGGGTTAGTTTTGGGTCATAAAATTTCTGCTAAAGGTATTGAGGTAGACGTTGCCAAGATAGAAGTTATTGAGAAGTTACCGCCGCCTACAAACATAAAAGCTATAAGAAGTTTCCTAGGCCACACTTGCTTTTACCGTCGTTTTATAAAGGACTTCTCCAAGATCACTAAGCCCCTCACCCATCTCTTAGAAAAAGACGCTCCATTAATTTTTGATGACTCTTGTATTTCTGCCTTTGAATCAATTAAAGAAAAGTTAATTAACGCACTGATTATGATAGCTCCGGTGTGGGACCTTCCTTTCGAGATTATGTGCGATGCGAGTAGTTTTGCGGTGGGAGCCGTATTAGGTCAACGCATATCTAAAAACTTCCACCCCATCTATTACGCTAGTAAAACCCTCACATCTGCACAAGAAAATTACACCACAACCGAGAAGGAGCTCTTAGCTGTAGTATTCGCATTTGATAAATTCCGCCCTTACATTACACTTTCAAAAATCATTGTTTTTACGGACCACTCGGCCCTCAAGTACCTTCTTGCCAAAATGGATGCCAAGCCTCGCTTGATTCACTGGGTCTTACTCCTCCAGGAGTTTGACTTAGAGATCCGTGATAAGCGAGGAGCCGAGAACTTGGCCGCCGACCATCTATCCAGATTAGATAACCCCTTTATAGAAAAATTAAATGAAAAATCTTTTAATGATTATTTTCCTGATGAGAAGCTGCTTTTAGTTAACACATCAACTGTCCTTGGTTCGCGCACATCACCAACTATCTAGTGGCCCTGGTGCTCCCAAAAGAGTTCTCCTCTCAGCAAAAGAAGAAATTATTTTCTGAGCTGAAGAACTACTTTTGGGAAGACCCGCATCTTTTCAGAAACTGTGCGGATCAACTGATAAGGAGATGTGTTTCTTATGAGGAAGGAATCGATATTCTAAAACATTTGCATGAAGGTCCGACAGGTGGGCACTATCAAGCTGCTCGCACCGCTCATAGGGTGCTTTGCGCTGGTTTTTACTGGCCTAGCCTGTTTAAAGACGCGCAAGCTTTTTTGAGTAGGTGTGATAGTTGCCAACGGTCGGGCAATATTTCCAATAAAAATGAAATGCCGCAAAATTATTTCTTAGAGTGCGAAATTTTCGACCACTACGGAATTGATTTTGTTGGCCCCCTTCCTTCTAGCTTCAGAAACAAATATATTTTAGTTGCTGTTGATTATGTTTCACGATGGGCTGAGGCCCAAGCTCTTCCTACGAACGACTCCCGAGTTGTAGTCACGTTTTTATAAAAATTATTTTCTAGATTCGGTACGCCTCGCGCAATCGTTTGCGATAGGGGTTCCCATTTCTGTAACGCACAATTTTCAAAAATCCTTACCAAATACGCCGTTACGCATAAGCTTTCCACTGCCTACCACCCCCAAACTAACGGACAAGTCAAAGTAGTTAATAGAGAAATAAAAAAAATATTAGAAAAGACTGTTTCAACTTCTAGGAAAGACTGGTCAGCTAAACTTGACGATGCTCTATGGGCCTACCGAACAGCGTACAAAACCGCCCTGGATGTATGCCGTATCGGCTGGTCTATGGAAAATCGTGCCATCTGCCCGTAGAGTTAGAACACTGCGCCTTTTGGGCCTTAAAATTTTTAAACTTCGATCCCCGTTCAGTCGGTGACCTTCGAAAATTTCAACTAAATGAACTCGATGAGTGGCGCTCTTATGCTTATGAAAATAATAAACTTTATAAAGAGCGGACGAAGCGTTTACACGATAAACACTTAAGGCACCCTAAAAACTTTAAGCCGGGCGACCAAGTTCTTTTATATAATTCTCGTTTATGTTTATTCCGGGCAAATTAAAATCTCGCTGGTCTGGCCCGTTTTCTGTCTTAGAAGTATTTCCTTATGGAACTGTTTAATTTCTCACCCTAGATAGGGG
>CM077098.1:27713045-27805648 GCA_039513925.1 Platanthera zijinensis
TCTAGCCGTTGTAATGTCCATTTTATTTTCATTTTTCGCACCCGTAAGCTTTAGTTTATTTTTATTTTCACTTTTTATGCATTTCTACCGCATTCTAGCGGTAGAAATGCAGTTGTTCTAATTTTCGCCAACTTCCATTTTCGTTTATTTGCAAAACTGTTCGCTCCGTTTAATTTTTATTTTCTCTTTTTATGCATTTCTACCGCATTCTAGCGGTAGAAATGCAGTCGTTTTAATTTTCGAGCACTTAGCTTTTCGTTTTAATTTTCAAAACTTTCTGTCCGGTTAATTTTTATTTGCACTTTTTATGCATTTCTACCGCATTCTAGCGGTAGAAATGCAGTTGTTTTAATTTTTCAGTCACTTTGCTTTTTCTTATTTTTGCAAGTGTGCGTGCGTGTATGAGTTAGATTTTATTGCTTTATTTCAATTTCTGTAGAGTGCGTGTGTGTGTATGCATCTATTTCCGCCTACTCGTTAAGAGTTAAATGGCGCACTTCTTTCATTTTCCGCCCACTCGTTTGAGTGGGACTTGTCTTTTTACTGCTTTCATTTTCTTCCTACTCATTTGAGTAGGAAAACTTAGAGTACGTGCGTGTGTTTACTTTTCTGTAGAGTGCGTGTGTGTGTTTTACTTTCCTGTAGAGTGTGTGCGTGTATGAGTATAAATTTACCCCCGCCCACTCGCTCGAGCCGGGATTCGCATTTACTGCTTTCTTCAGTCCTACTCGTTTGAGTAGGACTTGCAATTTTCAGCTTTCTTTACTGCTTTCTTACTGCTTTCTTTATTGCTTTTTAGCGTAAGTGTCCCCATTCCGATGAGTGGCTAACCGCCCTTAGCCCTCAATATCGAAGAGCATTGGGACAGATAAAGTAGCTTTAAATAATTAAAGGTCCTGTTTTCTATTTAATTAAATTTCTTAAGGTTTGCCTCGGGTTAACGACGCGTAGGACCGCATATCGATGTGCGGGCACTATTTCCGTTATCCATACGCAACGCCGAGAGGCCGCACGTATGGACCGATCACCCTTGGTAAAGAGAGCTCCGCGCTAACACTCGAGAGAGGAGGCACGTGACTCTACCGGATTGGGTTCCCCACACAATAGCGGGGTTCTCAGCGTAATGCGGGCGTTAGGAGGAATCCTTCGTCGGTCTAGCGATCGGTCGAATAGTCTTAGCGTTCAGGTGAGCGATATCCCTAGACCAAGGTGTGCTCATATCTATGGAACCTCCACGGCCGAGTCTCCGCCTTAATTAATTTGAAAATTAGGATCTCTTTTATTAAAAGTTTACTTTAGTTCAATTTCTTTTTGATAGCGTCGCGCTAAGTTGGTCATCGGACTTTTGCACTTATTTACTGCATTTTTTCCTGCTTTCTTATTATCTATTATTTTTATGCATTTTTAAATTTTTTAAACCAAAGTAAAATATTTTCGGTAGAATAATAGGCTTTCAGGGAAAGAGTAGATATAGCTAAGCCGGCCCCGAGAACAATACGACCCCGATATTCCACCACGGAATATCCTGTACTGCACGCGATAGGTGCACTTGCCTCCCTCTCGTTAAAACTCGGTTACTAACAAAAACAAAACGCTCTTCTTTTTATAAATAAAAACCTCCACTTTCACACCTAAATAAGAGCCGGCATTTTAACCATTAGTAGGCCTGCCACACTATCCTTAACCAAGGATTATGACACCGCGCGTCAACTCACGCCGCATGCAATTTCACATTTAAGGGCTCCATACTAATTCCTTTTTTATTCACATCCCGTACTCAACAACACGCGAGGGATCCACACCAAGTCCCTTATTAACACAACATTTTAGTGCGGCAAAAACACACGCACCTCTACCCTTCACTTTACCATACAACATAAGGGATCATCATTTACATAGGTGGAAAGCAACCTTATATATTACACAAATACCACACTACTACCCGTAGGGAGACATAACACTAAGATGTGGACTACTAAACACATCCCATTAATCATCAAATCACAGGGCCATGCATTAACCACATCCAATCCCTTTCTACATGATCAAGCATTCACAACAAGTGTAACAACATATGAAAACCACAACAATATAAGAATACTTCACATACGCATCAAGCATGATAACATAGCTATGAGTTATGTATTAAGTTGTCAGACATCACTCCTTCTTTCCAAAACCGAATAGGATTATAATCATGGACATCCTTATCTGTTTTCACAAGAATATCTATTGTACAACTAAACGTTCATTTGTTCACTAACTTAACCAAATCCTTTGTTAATCAAACTCCTTCAAACAATTTGCCCAATCATGTTTCACCCAAACTATTTGTTTACAACGATTACGTAAGACTAAGTTTACCAAACACCAACATTATTTTGATACGATTTCTCTACCAAAGCCAAACCCAGTTCTACACAAATAGAGAACAACATGTTCGTATGTCATGACTATACATCAACTTCGACTGGACCTTCCCGAAGCTACCAGACTCATATGAAAACGTGTTACCATCCGTGGGAAAGGTATTTTTAAGGGCTACGACTTTCTTGTTTAGTAAAAAACTTTGATATGACTGTATCACCCTCAAAAATGTCCTTGAAATTTTCCTCACACAGAAAACAGATTTCTGCAAGCATCATAAAGAAAGATGAACGACATCGGTTCATCTTCTTCCTTCGT
The DNA here is from genome assembly GCA_039513925.1 of Platanthera zijinensis. Classification (NCBI taxonomy): domain Eukaryota; kingdom Viridiplantae; phylum Streptophyta; class Magnoliopsida; order Asparagales; family Orchidaceae; genus Platanthera; species Platanthera zijinensis. The sequence goes on from CM077098.1 coordinate 27,715,731, forward strand.
TATTTGTTCAAAACAACACATATTTTCCTACTCCCTTATTCACCCTCAATAGACCATTCCTCTTCACGAAACCAAGCCTATCATCTTCACAAAGAAGAGAGGAGAGTTTGAAGACATCAAATCTCTAGGACAAGGTCCTAGAATGGTCTCTTCTTAGAAAATCTTCATCTCATAAGTCAAACTCTAATGAGTTGACATATCACCTAGATAATAACTACAGATCTTGCACAAAGTGAGAGGATAGGAAGCTCACCTCATTTTTGGCCATGGATATCGCTATCCTCCTCGGCGACATCTTCTTACCGTGTGTATCGTTCTTCCTGGAAAGTAGATAGGCTCTGGCAGATTATAATTTCCCGATGGTTTTGACATAGCTAACGTTTCGGCAAGAAGTGAAGTGATGGATTTTGTTTTCTGTAAGTTCGCTTTTATAGGAAGAATTAGGGTAAACCGCTTGCCACGTGTCACCCAATTACAGGGCCGCTCATTATTATTTAAAATAAGTCTTATCGAAAAGACCGATTCACAGGAGTCGTTTGACACATTTCTCGAAACTTTTTCAATCCATAAATGAAAGATAGTGAATCCTGCCCGGCTCGTAAGTATGCCAAGTCAAATTCGTCATATATAGAATACACAGTCGATGAATCGTCGAGATTCGTCGTGATCACTCGACGCTTATAAAGACCAGTAAAAATCATAAAGTATACATGATAATTCGTCGAATGGCGTCGAGTTTACTCAATGCACTCGACGCTTTGTCGATCGACGTCGAGTCCACTCAACTTCACCAGAATCCTTCTAAGTTAAAAGCATTGAGTGCTAAACTTTCTAAGTCAAAACCATTGAGTGGCATTTACACCACTCAACGCCTCATCGAGTATTCCTGACAGTTCGTCGAATGGCGTCGAGTTTACTCAATGCACTCGACTCTTCTTCGAGTGGCGTCGAGTCCACTCAATGCCCAGAATAATTTTAAGTTAAACACTCAATTCCTCATCGAATAACATTGAGACCACTCAACTCTCTCGATGCTTTCAGTCTAGAAAGTAATCTAATTGAAAAGCGTTGAGTGGCGTTGATACCACTTAACGCATCGTTGAGTGGAGGACTTTCGAAGTCAAAAGTGTTTAATGGAATTAATACCACTGAACACATTCGATGCCTCATCAAATGGCGTCGAGTTCACTTCATGCCTTAATATCCAGAATATTTCTAAGTCAGAATTCGTCGAGTGGCGTTGAGACCACTAAACGCACTCGATGCTTTATCGAATCCAGGACTATTCTAAGTTAAATTCATCAAGTGGTGTTGAGACCACTCAATTCCTATACCATCCAGAGTTTTCTAAGTCATATTTGCCCAATTAGTCAAGTATCACTCGATGCGTGATACTGGTGCACCCCAAACTTTATTCAGCCTTCTTGACTCATAACGCGCGCAAGGGGTCTAGCACGAAATGGGACGTTACAAATAATACATGACAAATTGCGCTGCATGCCTACTGTATGACTATTCCTGTAAAAGCAAAGTTGCAGCCAACAACTTCAAGTTGGCCCACAGGTGAAATAGTCATTGGACGACGGAAGATAAAAAGTATAAGTTTTGCGGATGCAAAGACAACTTTTAGGGTTTTACATTTCGCAAAGGGCGGAACTTCATCGTCTTCTTCCTCACCATTATTTCAGAGCTTGATGCTAAAGTTCAAACACGCTGGACAAAAAGTACTTCCAGTTAGCTGTAGAAATTGTCACTTGCTACAGCATGTTCAGAAAAGATTTCGGAAAAAGAAGACTATGCAATGCCTTCAAATTTCTACAGTAAAGCTTAGCTGATTTAATAATATATAGAACTGCAAAATCTTTGTCTTCAACAGCGTGTTCAGATACTGGGTTTTTTTAAGATACTTGCAGCACAAGCAGTCGTTTATTGAAGACCAAAATTTCTTGTTGCTAGGAAGAAGTTAGGCCTAAGTTAACTCAGTTCAGGAAGTAGTTGACTAAGAGAACTTCTCTTGAGTCAAATTGCAAACAATAAAACTCTTTCTTTTCGGTAGGATCTTAACAGATCTAAGTGTAGCCCTATTTTATAAATGTTGAGGTAGGATCCAGTCTTGGATCTGAGTGGTAGGGCATGTGTGCCTGAGCTTTAGGAGACTCTAATTCAATGAGTTATAGGGCCATTGGGCTTGAGGTAAAATCCTTGTGTGGATCTGTATTTTAGGGCATGTGTTCCTGAGGTAGGGCCTTTATCCTGAGATAGGATCTGGTTCAGATCTGAGCTGTTGGATATTTTTACTCTCTGAATGTAGGGCTATCATCCTAGCCTTAGTGTAGGACTACTAATTAAATCTAAGGTAGATGATCTGTTCATCACTGAGCCGTAGGAGCAATCTTGCTCTGAGGTAGGGCCTTGTGCCTTAGGTAAGTCTTTAAGTAGACTGATAGATCCTGCGGGATCTATGTTGTAAGCTCTTTAGAGCTGAGATTTGGAGAAGTGCCTTGTCTAACATGCTTTAGAAAGGTGGGAGGGACAGTGGACATACCAATAATCTGGAGAACCCCTATAAACCATGATTGTGCTTTATGTGATTGTCTTGAAAGTAACATATAACTAAACAACAACACACCAAAAGAAAAGATAGTATTAAAAGAATAAGAAAACTATTCACCCCCCCTCTAGGTGATATCTATCCTTGAAACTAAACACTTTCACTCACATTATATTATAAATTTACCTTCTTTTGACTTTGGCGGAGATTAGCAGATTTTCATGAGTTAACTTCAGGTTCTAGCACTAAATTTTAAATTTACTTATTTTTGACTTCCCTTTTGAAGAGATTAACATGTGTTAAACTATTCATTTTAGGTACTTGCATTATATTTTAAATTTACTAGCATTTGACGTCTCCTTTTTCATGATTAGCAGGTGTTTGCGAGTTCATTTCAGGAACTCACTGTTGATGCGAGAAATACGCCCTGTAGTTAACGGGTTGTTCGATCTCATAAGCTAGGTGAATAATAGGGTTACGGGGATAGAGGAGAGGTTTGATGGAGCAAGGGAGAAGCATGCCCGAGCAGAGAAGAAGCTTACTTGAGCAGAGGAGAAGCTTGCTTGAGCAGAGAATAAGCTTGCTTGAGCAGAGAAGAAGATTGCTCAGGAGCAAGGGAGAAGCTTGCTTGAGCAAAGAAGAAGCTTGCTTGAGCAGAGGAGAAGCTTGCTCGAGCAGAGAAGAAGCATGCTCGAGCAGAGAAGAAGCTTGCTCCAGCAGATAAGGAGATTGCTCAGGAGAATGGGAGAAGCTTGCTTGAGCAAGGGAGAAGCTTGCTCGAGGAGAGAAGAAGCTTGCTTGAGCAGAGAAGAAGCTTTCTCAGGCAGAGAAGAAGCTTGCTTGAGCAGAGAAGGAGCTTGCTTAGGAGCAAGGGAGAAGCTTGCTTGAGCAAGGGAGATGCTTGCTTGAGCAAGGGATAAGCTTGCTTGAGAAAGGGAGAAGCTTGCTCGAGCAAGGGAGAAGCTTGCTGGAGCAAGGGAGAAGCTTGATCAGGAGCTGTCGAGAAGACGGTTACTTTGGCGGTTGATCTCTGATGGTTAGACCAAGAGAGGGAAAGAAGTGACGGGGCTGCTTACAGCGCTAATAGCAGACTTCGCCCGCCGCAGCTTGAATACCACTATTGCGGCGGGCTTTTCCTTTAATAAAGAAGCAAGTTTACAGTATATTATTGCACCATTACATGTAAAAGCAATACACGGTACAAATGGGGGAATCTAGCATCTTAGGAAAGAAGGTGTCTGAGACCAAGTAAAAGAGGCTGCTAGCAGCTATGGAGGACTGGGATGACTGAGAAATCAGAGTCAACTTAACTTGCTGGATCAACTGTGGAGGACTAGGAGGACTGAGAAATCTGAGTCCACAGACCTTGCTGAATCAACTGTGGAGGACTGAGAAATTTGAGTCCGCAGACCTTGCTGGATAAAGTGTCGAGGACTTGGAGGACTGAGAAATCTGAGTCCGAAGACCTTGCTGGATCAACTGTAGAGGACTGGGAGGATTGAGAAATCAGAGTCCGCAGCTCTTATTGGCTACGGCAGTTATGTCGTTCGTGTCCCCAAATGAGAGGCCTTGTGGGCTATTTATAGGCCCGAGGATGATTTTCTTGAAGCGGGCCCAGTGACGTCATCATAGAGGACTGGGAAGACTTGAAAAGCAGGTCACCGACCTAGGCGGACTCGGCAGACTTGCCTACCTTCTGCTGGGCATCTGAAGAGAGGAGGCTACTTGAGACAAGGAGAGGGGCCGCCTAAGGAGAAGGCCACCCCTAGGGCAGGCAGAGGGGGCGGCCTAAGGATCAGGCCGCCCACAAGGCTGGCGGCCTGGACCAGGCCAACAACTTGGCTGGAGGCCTAGGCCTTGCTGGCCATATGGCCGGCGAACTGGAGCAGGCCACCCACTAAGCTGGTGGCCTGGGCCAGGCCGCCCATAGGGCCGGTGGACTAGAGCAGGATGCCCACTAGGCTAGCAGCCGAGGCCAGGCCGCCCACAGGGCAAGTGGCCTGGATCAGGCTGCCCACAGGGTCGGCAGCCTGGGCCAGGCCGCCCACAGGGCCGGCAGCCTATTGTAGGCTGCCTACTAGGTTGGAGGCCTGGGCAAGGCCACCCACAGGGCCGGCGGCCTAGAGAATGCCGCCTACCAGGCTGGCCGCCTTGAGCAGGCTGCCCACAGGGCCGCTGGCCTGGGGGAGGCCACCCCCCAAGCTTGTGGCATGGAGTACGCCACCCACTAGGCTGGAGGCCTTGTCCAGGCTGCCCATAGGGCCGGCTGTATGGGGAAGGCCTCCCACCAGGCTAGCAGCCTGGAGTAGGCCGCCCATAGGGCTGGCGGCCTGGGGAAGGATGCCCCCCAGGCTGGAGGCCTGGAGCAGGCTGCCCACTATGCTGGTGGCCTTGGGCAGGCCGCCCACAGGGCTGGAAGCCTGAGGATCAAGCCGCCCTCCTCGCTGGCGGCTTGGAGAAGGCCGCCAACAGGGCTAGTGGCCTTAGGATCAGGTCGCCCTCCTAGGCCGGTAGAAACCTGAGCCGGAGAGAAATTGCTGAGCCCACGACGGTTGTGCTGGTCGAGGGTTGATACTGGCGGGACTACCCAGCAAGTTGAAGGAATAGATCACACAGATCGCCCCCTGCTATTGTAGGTTGCCTCCTACAACGAAGAATTATGCGTGGTTAGCTGGCCTAACCGCGTGGCCTGCGAGGGAGAGCTATGAGAGAAACCAGCTGCCCCGCAGGGCACGCGGTGGCTATACGACTGGGACAGTTAGACTGGGGAGACCATCCTAGCCGCACGGCCTGAGCGGATAGGAGTCCCTATCCGCCTGACCAAAAGATGGAGGGCTGATGCAGATCGCGACCCTCGGGGGGAACCCCTGGGCGGGCCGCGATTTGCTAGCTCGAGACCATGGGGAGGGATCGCCGATTTTGGGGTTAACACTCACATTATATTTTAAATATACCTTCTTTTGACTTCTATTTGGCAAAGAATAGTAGGTGTTGCGTGTTCACTTCAGGTACTCGGGTTATATTTTAAATTTACCTGCATTTGACTTCTCTTTTGCAGAGATTAGCAGGTGTTCGCAAGTTCACTTCAAGTACTCGCGTTATATTTTAAATTGACTTGCTTTTGACTTATCCTTTGCAGAGATTATTAGGTGTTCACGAGTTCAATATAGGTACTCGTATTATAGTTTAAATTTACATTCTTTTGACTTCTCTTTGGCATAGTTTATTAGGTGTTCGCGAGTTCACTTCTGGTACTCGTGTTATATTTTAAATTTAATGGCTTTTTTATTTTTTTGGTAGAGATTAGCAAGAGTTCGTGAGATCACATAAGGTACTCGCATTATATTTTATATTTACCTGCTTTTTACATCTCTTTTGCATAGATTTGCAGGTGTTCCTGAGTTCACTTCAGGTACTCACATTATATTTTAAATTTACCTACTTTTGACTTCTCTTTTATAGAGATTAGCATTTATTTGCGAGTTCACTTCAGGTACTCGCATTATATTTTAAATTTACTTCCTTTTAACTTCTCTTTGGTAGAGATTAGCAGGTGTTCGCAAGTTCACTACAGGTGCTCACATTATATTTTAAATTTACATGCCTTTGACTTCTCTTTTTGCGCAGATTAGCAGATGTTCGCGAGTTTACTTCTGGTACTCGCATTATATTTTAAATTTACCTGCTTTGGACTTCTCTTTTGCGGAGATTAGTAGGTGTTCGCGAGTTCAATTCAGGTACTCATATTATATTTTAAATTTACCGTCTTTTGACTTCTCTTTGGCATAAATAAGAATGTGTTCGCTAGTTGACTTTAGGTACTTGCGTTATATTTTAAATTTACCTGCTTTTGACTTCTCTTTTGAATAGATTAGTAGGTGTTCGCCATTTTAATTCACGTACTCGCGATATATTTTAAATTTTCCTTCTTTCGACTTCTCTTTTGCATTGATTAACAGGTGTTCGCAAGTTCACTACAGGTACTCACATATTATTTAAAATTTACCAACTTTTGACATCTCTTTTGTAGAGATTAGCATGTGTTTGCAAGTTCACTTCTGGTACTCGCGTTATATTATCAATTTACCTTCTTTGACCTCTCTTCGGCATAGATTAGAATGTGTTCACGAGTTCATTTCATGTTCTCGTCTTATTTTTCAAATTTACTTGCTTTTGACTTCTTTTTGGTAAAAATTAGCAGGTGTTCACGAGTTGACTTCAAGTACTTGCGTTATATTTTAAATTTACCTTATTTTGACTTCTCCTTTGCAAAGATTAGTAGGAGTTCTCTAGTTCAATTCAGGTACTCGCGTTATATTTTAAATTTACCTTATTTGGACATCTCTTTCATAGAGATTAGCAGGTGTTCACGATTTCATTTAAGGTACTCGCGTTATAATTTAAATTTACCTGCTTTTGACTTCTTTTTGAAGAGATCAGAAGATGTTCATGAGTTCACTTTAAGTACTTGCAATATATTTTAAATTTACTTGCTTTTAACTTCTATTTTGCATAGATTTGCCGGTGTTCGCGAGTTCACTTCAGGTACTTGAATTTTATTTTAAATTTACCTGCTTTTGACTTCTCTTTGGAAGAGATTAGTAGGTGTTTGCGATTTTACTTGATGTACTCACGTTATATTATAAATTTACCTTCTTTTGACTTCTCTTTGGCAGAGATTATTAGGTGTTCATGTGTTCACTTCAATTTCTCGCGTTATATTTTAAAATTACTTGCTTTTGACTTATATTTTGCAGAGATTAGTAGGTGTTCACGAGTTCACTTCAAGTACTTGCATTATATTTTAAATTTACTTGCTTTTGACTTCTCCTTTGCGGGCAATATTCGGTGTTTGCGAGTTCAAAACATATACTCGGGTTTTATTTTAAATTTACCGTCTTTTGACTTCTCTTTGGCAGAGATTAACACTTTTTCGAGAGTTCACTTCAGGTATTAGCGTTATATTTAAAATTTACCTTCTTTTGACTTCTCCGTTGCTGAGATTACTAGGTGTTCGCAATTTTAATTCAGGTACACGCGTTATATTTTAAATTTACCTTCTTTTGACTTCTCTTTTGCATAGATTAGCAGGTTTTCACGAGTTCACTTCTGGTTCTCGCATTATATTAGAAATTTACTTGCTTTTGACTTCCTTTTTGTATAGCTTAACATGTGTTTATGAGTTCACTTCAGATACTTGCATTATATACTTAGCCAACAAAAATCGGCTACCTGCTATAACTAAGATCTGCCACTTAGGCCAACATAGCAATAACAAAAGCTTGGTAACACATTACAAGCTAGCATAAAACAAACGTCGAAACTATGCGAAAAAAAACGATCTCAGAATTCAGCGAAACTCTTACCGTAGCTAAACAACACCCGTGCTTCAAAAACAATGGCGAAGTTGAAAATCAACATCCAGCGATTAAAACTCGGGCTAACATCTTCCGAAGCAAAAACACAAGCATTCCCCGAGAGGCTCTGCCGAGTCACCAAAACAGATTCTGTCTAGCTGGGGAACCTTGCAAACAGGCTACAAAACAAGAAACTCAAAGAGCCTAAAGAGCTAAGACCATGCTCTAACAATGTCAAGGGCCGAAAATGCGCCAACGTAATGCCAAACAAAGATTAAAAAATCACAGAAAAACCGGGTGCGTTACAGTCACTCCCGCTAAAAGAAATTTTCGCCCCGAAACTTTAGGTACAACACTTCTACCATAGAAGGCAAATAACAAACCAAGAGTTATAAAGAAGAATACATACCAAGCAAACTCAGGGAAACAGATGAGGGTGAGCCTACCTCATAGCCGACTCCAACTCCCAAGTCTAGTTTTTCATGCCTCGATTTCTCCACAAAACTTTAATCATTGGAATTGATTTCCTCCGCAACACTCGATCTTGAGCATCCAGAATGCGGACATGCATATCCATATAGGAAAGATTTAGCTCTAATTGAGGCACAGAATTCAAAACTTGCCTGTCGCTAAGCACACACTTCCTCACCTGGCTAACGTGAAAAACATCGTGCACGCTAGGAAAGTTCACAGGCAAATCCAGCTTATAAGCTGTCATGCCAATCAAAACAACAATTTATAAACGACCCTACATAACTTGGATCCAACTTCTGGTTCTTACCAAACCTCTTGATTCCAACCATCGTGGAAACTTAAGAAATACCAAGTCCCCTACAGCAAACTCCAAATCAGATCTACGTTGGTTGGCGTTCTTCTCATCTCATTTTTGAGCTATCCGAAGCTTATCTCGAATAAGCTTAACAGTAACATACATTTCTTCAAGCGCATCTAGACCCAACGAAGATCTCTCGCCAACCTCAATCAAAAATAAGGGAGTCCTGCAGTGCCTCCCATACAAAGCTTCAAAAGAAGCCATTTGCAAGATTTCTTGATAACTGTTATTATAAGCAAACTCCAAAAGCCTCAAGCCCACATCCCACTCTCCTACGTGGTCTAAAATGTAGCATCTGATCATGTCCTCCACTATCTGATTAACTCGCTCTATTTGACCATTGGTCTGCGGGTGGTATGTTGTTGAATATCTCAAATCTGTATACCCAAACCTTCTTGCAAACTCTTCCAGAAGTAAGATGTAAACAGGGAGTCTCGGTCTGAAATAATGCTGACTGGAACACCATGCAATCGAATGAGTTCATTCAAATACATCTCAGATATTTCTTCATCGGATAGTCGATCTTATAAGGTACGAAGTGAGCGCACTTCGTTAATCTGTCCACAATCACCCAACCTGAATCATACCCTCTAGGAGATCTCGGTAAACCCGTGATGAAATCCATCGAAATGCTCTCCCACTTCCATGTCGGAATCTCTAATGGTGTCAACTTGCCACCAGGCCTTCCATGATCGGCCTTAACACGCTTGCAAGCATAGCACTCAAAAACAAACTTTGTTATGTCTCCCTTCATCCCATACCACCAGGCAATTTACTTTAAGTCATGATACATCTTGGTAGATCCTGGATGGTAGGCAACACTAGAACTATGCACCTCTTTGCACAATATAACTCGAATATCCATAACGGCAGGGATACAAAATCTGTCGCGGTACTTCAGAGTACCCCCATCATCAATCGAGAAATTTTGTAACTCCCCTTTCTCAGCTCTAAGATATAAATGCAGTAGATCTGGATCATCTTTTTTATATAACCTCGTAAGCGCAATCCAAGAAGGCTCTACTACTACCAAACTACTCTGCAAGTCGCAGCTCCCCACATAAATATCCATCAAAAGAAATTCTTCCACTAATCGCTCGGCAGAGAGATTAAAAATCTTCCCTGTCTTCCGACTTAGGGCATCGACCACCATATTATCCTTGCTCGGATTGTACGGGATCTCAACCTCATAGTCGACAACATACTCCAACCATCACCGCTGGCGTAAATTCAACTCCTTCTGGGTGAAGACGTACTTTAAACTGTTATGATCGGTAAAAATCTTGCACAATGCACAATCTATTCTTGAGCTCTAGGAAGGCTTCCTCACACTTCTTGCTCCAAAAAAAATACGCATTCTTCTGAGTCAATCTAGTCAAAGGTGCAGGCAGAGTAGAGAAACCCTCCACAAATCTCCTATAGTAGCAGGCCAACCCTAAGAAGCTCCTAATCTCTATGGGTGTGACAAGCCTAAACCATTCCATCACAGCAGCTATTTTCTCTAGGTCGACTAAAATCCCATTCCTATTAACCACATAGACCAGAAATGAAACCTGAGGAACCCACAACTCACACTTACTCAATTTGGCGAATAGCTTGTGGTCCCTCAAAGTAGATAAAACTAATCACAGATCATGGTCATGCTCCTCAGCATTGCGGGAATATACAAGAACGTCGTCTATAAACAAAACTACGAATTTGCCCAGAAAATCCTTGAATACACAGTTCACCATATCCATAAAGGCTTAGGGCGCGTTGGTCAAACCAAACGACATTACCAAAAATTCAAAATACCCATGCCTCGATCGAAAAGCAGTCCATGGAATATCTTACTCACGGATCTTGAGCTGATGGTAGCCAGAATGAAGATCAATCTTAGAAAGCATCACGCTACCGCGCAACTGATCGAATAAATCGTCAATCCTTAGCAGGGGATACCTGTTCTTATTAGCGACCTTATTTATCTCTCTATAAATGATGCAAAGCCTCATCGATCCATCTTTTTTCTTAACAAACAAAACAAGAGCACCCCAAGGCGACGAACTCGGCCTTATAAAACACTTCTCTAAAAACTCATCCAGCTGGATACGCAACTCTTCCAACTCTCGAGGGGCCATCCGGTACGGAGCCTTCGCAATACGACGTATGACTGGCTCCAAATCTATCACAAACTCAACATCCCCATCAGGTGGAAGAACAGGAAGATTGGCTGGAAAGAAAACCTCAAACTCACGCACCACAAGAATCTCCTCAAAATGCAACAAACTAACCTTGGTCTCCAACACTGAAACAAACAAACAAAACATTCGTAATCTAAAAGCTTCCGAGCACATACCGCAGAAATAGTCGCGGTGACCTGGCATGGATAATTATACTCTATGGAATCGGATAAAAATAGGAAGTCATATATAGACTCGCACAATCTTAAATACTTTGGCCCCATAATACCCAACCACCAAAGGGAAACTTGACATGAAGCGGGTTGCCATAAGATCGAGGGCCAAACGAGGGTCCTAGCCACAAATGAGTGGGAAGTACCGGAAATCTTCCTAAAGAATCGTTCACGCATTCAAGGAAGCGAATACTAAAACTATAAATACCACTAATAATTAAGACTAGATGATGACCTAACCTGATATTACTTGGGTAGAAGTCCGAGCTTCTTCTTATGATAACACAATCAGCTTCCCTTTTCCTTTGACCAACCGCGGTAGCGGTGTCAATGCCTGAAGTGAAATTGGCTGCAGAACGGGCTGGAGCTACGTGCACTTAGACTTGATATGCCCTTCTTGTCCACATAGAAAATAGCTTCTTGTCTTTTTCATTCCCTAGCAATGACAATGTCATGCCCTGCCCGCTTACATGATAAACAAACCAACTCTATCTTTGAAATCCCTTGAATTGCTTGAACTTGCTCTTTCTTCAGAGCTCCCAACCTTTGGTAACATCCTTTAAAAGGATGGCCCGGTCGGCCACAAAAACTACAAACTTCTATGCTCCTCTTCCTCGAAGCTGAACTAGATTCCTTATATCTCTTACCCCTGTCGGACTTCCTCTTGTCCTTCCTCAGTATCAAGCCTCGATCCTTAGCATATCCCATAGACTCAACTTTAAGGGCAACTTCCACTGTCCTCTCATTCGTCTTGAACTGGTTAGTATTGGCGTACTGCTGAATGTCATTTGGGAGGCCACCCAAGAAACCTTTTGACTCTGCACTTTTCAGTAGATAACAATCCAGAAGCAATCTTATTCAATTTGCTGATATCGCTCTAATTCTCCCCCAATGCGGGGGTTTGCTAACTAGGCTGCCGTCCTATGGTGGAAGCCAACAATGCCTGCAACTACGCTTGTATTACCACAATCAAGCCTGACAGGGTCTCCATGCTCTGGCGCAGTTCTACAATAACAACATCATCCTGCAAACCTGGCAACTCACCCTCAAGCTGGGGAGTCGACCTTATTGCATTACGCTCAAATGACATTTTAATAAAACAATAAACTACTAATCAAAACATAGCTTAACGGCTAGAACCCAAACGATACAGTACAGACAAAACATACTTAAGTATTAGCATCAACTGCTAACTTTCTCTAGGATTTTTCAATACTGATGTTATGCTCAACCTTGGAAGATTCACCATCACAACACCTCATGTGCTTAGACAATGAATGCATGAATTTATATTCCTTTTGACTCATAACTATGTGTGTACATATGTCATCATGTAAATCTTTAGCTTGGCACGTTGTGCTTATGCTATGTTATGCTATGCATGTTGTGTTATGTATTCTAAAAAGGCCTTAATGCATGTTATGAGCGGCGTACACATGAAAATGTTATGCATCCCACACTACATAACATTGCATGCAATGAAAATAGAAAACGTGCTAATGGGTATTCATGTGGTGAGGTTATGTATCAAATACTACATAACCCTCACTTGTTAAAACCTTTGGCAGATCCATATAGAAATACATATTATTCATCCCATACTACATAATATGCCCTGTATACTTCTAATCATGCTTATGAGTGTAGTGTTCATCCTTCATCCAAGACGTACTGATGACACATCGGTGTGTGTATGATATGACACTAAACTACTAACACTAACAAGGGGAATTTGCCGAACAAATTGTCAAGAAACCTCCCTCTGATACCAACTATCACTACTCGCGTTTTATCAGCAACAAACTTTCATCAGATTTAGAGAAAATACGTGCCATGATGCAATGCCATGCATGGGATAACTACAGACGCAAAGGCATGGCACCAACCTAAACAAGTTAAACTGAAATCATAAGTTATTATGAAAAACATCTTTCAAATTAGATGGATGGCCGTATCCCTCGGCATAGTGGATCAACTAGTCCATAAGTAAAAATATATTTATACGTTGTGGAAAAATACCTTGGTTAAGGTGATTTGACATCCTACATGAGTGTAAACATCCCCAAAGGACAACTCGTGAAATGCAGGACTCTAAATTTAGTATAATATGAAATTAGTCTTTTCGTTACATTGGAAAATTGTACTTTAGGTTTAGAAATATGACATGTATGCAGTACATATAGTAATTCTTTTATGAGTTAAAATACCTAACATGCATATTAGCATAAATCATTCCCAGAGAGAAAGTAAACAACCTCCAAATAGGAAAAAAAAAGCAATTTAAGTCACATACTTAGCATCACAAGGAAAACCACCAGTCGGCGTCAACAACATGACACGAACCCACTGGTGAGTATGCATGTCTATACAGAAGGAAACAAGAAAAGATCTACCTCACAAACTGAGGAAGGGGAATCTCAACAGCCCAGGAGATGACTAGCAAGCTCCCAAAAGAAAACTAGCCGCCCAACTGGATACTGCTAAGAACCTAAGGCATTAAAAGAAAGAACACCTCAACAAAAAAATATAATCAAATTGAAATGGAGCATTAGGTCATAATTTATAAAAAGGAAGGGGTTTTCCATACCCTTATAGTAGAATTCTATCAAACTTAGCAAAAGGAAATAAACGAGATAGCAAAAGTAAAACACTGTTTGAAGAATAAATCAAGCGCACCAAGTGCGAGAAGTTAGCAACATGCCCTGCTAAAAACCTGCAGCAGCAACAAGGTAAACATATGCCAAAATATAGCCATTTAGAAAATGAAAGGAACTAGCAGTCCTAACTTGTGATTTAATAGTAATGGTAAAACCTTGGGTTCGAGTTGGTAGCCAAAAGCAGCCCTCTTCCAAACAACCATACCCAATAATTCTCTAGGGTAAAAACAACCTGTGGCAGCTCCAGGGTCCACACACCTAACAAAACTAGCCCAAACCGGGGCCTAACAGGTGGTGGCAATAGCTCAGCACACACAAATCACCCCCTTAAAGAACCACCAAAAAAACCACCTGCCATAATCCACGATTTGCCATCCAAAAACTAGCCGAAAACACAACACCAGACAAAATAAAACCCACACTAACCAACTCGGGAGGAAAACACCAGCCTAAGTAAAAAGCATCGAGTCCACTCGATGCCGCGTTGAATGTGTACTACTCACTCAACGCCAAACACTAAGAAGAGAAGGCGTCGAGTCCACTCGATGCCGCGTTGAGTGAGTACCATTCACTCAACGCCAAAATCTAGCAGGGAAGGCATCGAGTTTACTCGACGCCGCATTGAGTGAGCTCCACTCACTCAATGCCAAAAGACTTAGTCGCAAAAACTCGTCGGACTAGACGGCATTGAGTGAGCTCAACTCACATAACGCCAAATGCAGATAGTGTTTAGTGAGCACAAATCACTCAAATCCACAATACAGACGGCATTGAGTGAGCTCAAATCACTCAATACCAAAAGACAGACGGCGTTGAGTGAGATCAACTCACTCAATGCCAAAAACTTGGAAAAAATTCTAAGGCTGATGGCGTTGAGTGAGCTCAACTCACTCAACGCCAAATGACTTAGAAAAAAAGTCTTTAGTAAGACGGCGTTGTGTTTACTCAACTCACTCAACGCCAAAAGCAGACGACATTAATTAAGCTCAACTCACTCAACGCCAAAAGCAGACGACATTGAATGAGCTCACCTCACTCAACGCAGTTAACGCTTCAAGACTTAGTCTCCAGACCAAACAGCTAGGCGTTGAGTGGGCAGTGGCTTGCGGAACAAGCTGTCAATTCAGGTAATGCACAGTGGTAGCTCAATTTATAGCCAAGGAAGTGGCATTTTCACTTCATTTTGAGACTTTGTTTTCAATTGCTAGAGTGGGGATGAGGAGAGTCGGATGAAGGAGATCTTGCCCCCGTTAGGTTTCGAAGCTTTGATCCGCGAGATGAGTTCATATCAACTGAGGCAAAGCTGTAGTGGTCATTTCCATCCAGCTAGAATCTCTTTCATGGCGCTGAAACGTACATCAAGGGTAACTATCCTCTTCCTTGAAAATGTGAACTCCTTTGTTTTGGCATATAAGGGTAGACGCTCCACAAACACGTGTAAGTAGTTTCCCGATGGCTAGATCTGTTGAATTCTTATTATCATTGCATTTAAAATCCAGAATCGAAGTACGAAATAAGCATGTTGTGTGAAGCCCATCCAGACAGATTGGTATGGATTGGTTATGATTTTTGTGTGTCGAAGATGACTCCGTAGTAATCGCATAGATTTCGTGGCCACGGGGTGTATATATGGCTGTAGTGAGAGCTCTAGAGTAGGTGTATAGGAAAACACCCATTTAGGGGAAGAAATGATAGTTTATCCCCTACCATGTAATAATAGAGCTAGCGCGAGCAGTAGCTCCCAATGACAAATTATTTTGTGAGGCATGTGTTGTGGAGATTTGGGGCGCCATTTATTTGGTGAGGCCTAACTCTTGGAGACCTAAGGGCCATTGTTTTTGAGGCCTTTGTCTTGGAGACTTGAGGTCCTTTGTGGTGAGATGAGAGTTTAAGAGGCCTAACTTATATAGCCGTTAGTGCTAGCCTAGGATCATAATAAAGTTATGAATCATACGGATGGGAAAGGTTATGCTGTCCCGCGTCGTGGCTTGTTATACCCGACAATTTGAGCATGGGGAAAGATCTGAACTTTACCCAACCCTATGTTGATCGACTTGGAGTGATTCATTGTGTGGTTCACGGGGATCACCTTTACCTTGTCATAGCCATAGGGCATTGTCTTTAGCTTTGGCCTAGAAAGACTAGAATGCCCATACGATACTGTCCGTCGCTGAGGACGGAGGTGCAACCTTTGAGGCACGGTGAACCGAGTATGTGACCTGAGAGCAGGGGGCATTTGGACGGCTGTGCCAACGTCTATGATGAATGGTACTTAAGTTGCACTGTCTGATTTCCAAAGTATATCTTTTGCTAAATGCATGTAGGGAAGGAGCACCGCCACCCCAAGTGAGGGGTGATACATTATAATTTGGTCCGTTAATGTTGGTCTTTGCCTTGAATGCCAACTTTTGGATGGAATTTCTTAGTGTAGGTGCAATAAACCAAGCGGGAAATAGCGGGCTAAAGCCCATGGTTGCTAAGTCGGGCCTCGATGGACAAAGCGAAGTGTGTTTTCTTTTACTGCTCATGTGTAGCCGGCCTGCATGCCGAAGTATGTAAAACAATATTATTTGAGGAAACTTTGTAAGGCCTTAAGGCCATAACTATTTGTGTATTCATCATTTCGTTCCTGTTTGGTTTAGTGGACATTCGTATGGTTGGGTTCATATTACAATTTTTAAATACTTCTGCTAGAATGCACTCTGAGTTAGGATGCGTGTTTGGATTATGATTTAAATACAAAACTCCACTAACAGTCCGTAGAATATGGTGTGGGGCCACGACAGGACCTTCTATTCAATCCTATGTGATGGATGGGGGAGTTATAATGGCAGTAATAAGCCATTTGTTATTTGTACCTCAGCCCCTTCACTCAAAGATAAGGGTGGTGCATTTTCTCAATTCTCTTTAGCTAAAAACAAGACTGGTGACCCAATAATAACTCACTCATACAATGATATATCTTATGCCATCAACACAATATAAGCTACCAAGTTTACCCCTATTACTGTCAAGAAGATGGCATCAAGTAAGACCTGTTATCATATAGTACACAATCGAGTGATTGCTGAGAAAAATGAGAAGAATGCATCAGCCTTCTCTGCTGAACATGAACACTTACTTGCACCATCAACTTCCAAGAATGTTCAGAAAAGAAGGTACAACATCTTTGAATGTTTGTGTTGTGGTAAATTTTGGAACTTTGCCATAGATTGCAGGTTTAATCTAACAACACCCCATGCTATAAAATCAAAACCAACAAAATCTATTCCTATTAGAATGAGTGCACCTAAGGCTAACAAGAACTAAGGGCCCAAATTTATTTGGGTGCCAAAGGTAACTTAAATCTTTTTTGGAGGTATGTCCAAGCACCAATAAGATGCTTATTGGGTACTTAGATAGTGGGTGTTCCAGGCACATGATTGGAACAAGCAGCCATCTGAATGATTTCACTCCTGTGAAAAATGGACATAAAGTTATATTTGGGCGTTCAGACAAAGGTGTGACTAAAGGCTATGGTAAGAACTATTGGGTCCGTTGATCTCAATGTCCCTTCTTTTGGGAGATTGTTGGGTCCATTGATCTCAATGTCCCAGATTTGTAAGCAGTCATACAAGTCAATGGTATATACATTGTTGTATTTGATGTATGTTTAAGTTCATGCATGCAGGTTGGTCTATGACATAATGATGGGATAGGTGGTCCAAGTGTCAATGACAGGTGAACTCAATGAAGCTGACTTGAGAGATAGAAATTATGTCTCAGTCTACAGGCACTGAGTGAAGAAAGCTCACTCGACGCCAGATGCCTTAAGGAAGGAAACTGGATAGAGAAATTTCACTAAGTCCATAGGCATTGAGTGAAGCCAGTTAACTTAATGCCATACAGCTAAAAGCGTTGAGAGAAGGCTGGCAGTCAAAACTTTGAGTGTTGGCAAGGAAGAAATTGGCCAAGTCCACAAGCGTTGAGTGAAGTCAACTCACTCAATGCCATATAGATAGAAGCATTGAGTGAAGCTTGATCTCTCAACGCCATACTGTTTCTGTCAAAGCTAATGTAAAAGGAGACAGAAAATCTACTAAGTCCAGAAGTGTTGAGAGAAGCCAGTTCACTCAACGCCATGATCAAAAAGCTTTGAGTCAAGCTAATGCAGTCAGCCTAAGAGGAAACAGAGAAATCTGCTAAGTTCAGAAGCGTTGAGTGAAGCCAGTTAACTTAATACACCCAATGCCAAATTTTGGAGGCTAAGGCAGAAAGCATTGAGTGAGGCCAGCTCACTCAATGCCATTCGACAGAAGGAGATTTAGCTAAGTATAAAAGCGTTGAGTGATGCTTATCCACTCAAAGTTCTAAATGCCTTCATGTAGAGCAAAATTATTCTAAGTCCAAAATCATTTAGTGAAGCCAGTTCACTCAATGCCATTGTTGTAGAAAGAGTTGAAAATTATTCTAAGTCCAGAATTGTTGAGTGAAGCAAGTTCAATCAATGCTCTCAACACCAAGGATATAGAAAAAACTGAATATCAAGCTAAGGTAAAAAGCATTCAGTGAAGCTTATACACTAAACGCTCTCAATGCCTCGACAAGCAAAAGAATTGACTAATTCCAGAATCGTTGAGTGAATCCCATTCACTCAACGCTCTCAATTCCTGGGGTGATTTTGTGAAATTTGCTAAGTCCATAACTGATGACGTCATCAAAGTCAACAAAAGTCAACAAAATTATAAAATGATCATTAAAGAGCTACAACTCATCACTAACATCACTGTCAGTATCATTCTGTAAAACTAAGCATATAATCAGTCGTTAAAGCAATGACACGAGTGAATCATGTTGCAAGATGATAGGAATATAAATAAAAGATGAGATTTGGATCGAATTATGTTTCTGAGGGATCAATTCATTGCGAAATCTTGTGTGGGGCTTCGTCTTCTTCCACCGCCATTATTGCAAAAACAAGAAGATCGTATCGACGATTCTAAAGGGATCCTGAGTTATCTGGGGCATTCAACATCTGTTATAGCAAGATCAAAGGATTTATCTGAGGAAGAAGAATAAGCCATGACCTGCCCTTGCTGAAATTGTTTCAAGATCCAAGCTAAGCCGAATTTGATGATTAATCTCTGGATCTGTGAAGAACATATAGATCAATATGTGTTCTACAAAAATAGGTTAGCTGATAGAAGATCTTTCTTCTCTCGCCATCATCAGCAGAATCAAAATCAAGGTTCTGAATTACTTCCAGCACAATTCGCAGATTCTTGAAGACAATTATTCTTGTTGCTGTAAATAAGATAGGGTTGAGATTCTCTCAGCTCAGGAAGCAATTGACTCAGAGATTAATTTCTCTTGAGTCAAATCAACTTTACTATTCTATTTCTGTAGGATCTGTTTATGATCTATGTTGCAAGCCTAAATTATAAAGACTTAGTGGTAGGATCCAGTCTTAGATCAGTGTTGTATGATTATTTTCATAGCCTGTGTTGTAGGGCATTTGTGCTTGTGGTAGGTGATCAGGTGATTACTGAGTGGTTGGGTTGTGTGCCTGTGTTGTAAGTCTCAGTGAAGACTGAGTGATCTGATGGGATCGTGTTGTAATCTTTGAGGAGCCAAGTAATTGGAGAAGTACCATGTCCAATATTCTATTAGAAAGGCATGAGGGACAATGAATGTACCCATATAATTGTGAATCACTATAAAAATCTGGTGTGTTGTGTGTAAATTTCTTGAAAGCTAAAATAGTCACTCACAACAAGGCCTAACTCAGTTAAAGGCTCAAATAAATCAGAAGAGAATCCAAAAGATCTTAATAACCAATTCACCCCCCACTAGGAGATTTGCTATCCTTGAATTCAAAGGCTTTCAAGTGGTATCAGTGGGAGGTTACACCACCATCCACTTTATTTGGGAAGCTGCTATCATATGAAATGAAGCTGACTGCAGGGAAGGAGGAATAGAAGACTAGCAAAGCTCAGGCAAAAAAATCATCTGTAGCCTTCAACGCAAATAGTTCCAAGAGGAGTAAAGAAAAGAACCCTTCTCTCCCAAGAAGGCCAGCTGACTCTGAAGATTCATATCAAGATACATCAGAATGCAATATGTCTGATGAGAAATTTACTGCTTTCTCAAGGAGGTTAATAAAGCGGATGAAGAAGAAGGGGTGGAGGAGCAGACCTTCTTCTTCCTTACAAAATAAGGAGGAATACTACACAACCAAGAAGAAATCTTCCAAGGAAGGCAGGTTTGACTCAAAACATAGTAAGTATTGTACTGATAAGATTATCTGTTTTTGCGGCAGCAAGTCAGGTCATATTATGGATGAATGTTATGTGAAGAAGAATGAGGCTGATGAGAAAAATCTTCACCATAAGAAGGGACAGAAGGAGAAAAACTCCATTGCTAAGAAGGAGAAAAGTTGGACTGACTCATCTTAATCTGAGTCAGATGATGAAGATGAAGCCTACATTAGGATGATGTCAAGATTAGATGTGGAATCTTTTCAGGATCAGCCTGGTCCCTCTAAGGTGCACTCTCCATTCAGCTCTTCATCTAAGTCAAGTTATAAGGCTTGTACAGGTTTAGAAGCATTTTCATCTAAGGATGAAGGTGATTCTGAATTTGAGAATGACATCAATAAAGTGATAGATAAATATGGTGAACTTCTGAATATATTCAAAAGGAGTAAGCAACTGTCTAAAAAGAAGGCTCAAGAGATTGAATCTCTACAGCTTGCTGCTTCACAGCACTCTGAGACAACAATAATGCTAGAATAGAATATTTGGGAAGCCAGTCAGTTAAGGACTATTACTATTATATAGATAGGCATTATAAAATATAAGAATGACCTTATTAAGGATTTAGAAGAAAAGCTCCAAAGGGAGAAGAGAATTGTGGTAAGTTTTTCTAAGCCCAATTAAGTGTTGCCATTTATTAACTCCTCACCTCTCAAAGAAATAAGAGAGGTGTTTGATTCTAGGCAAACACCAGAGCTGCCTCTTTCAAAGGAAAGGGAAAAGCTCCACCTAAGTCACCCAATGCCTTCAAAAGGGTAATACTCCCTAATAATAGGTATAAGCAGGACTCAATGTACGGTAACTGGAAGAATGGGAATTCTTCCTGGAAGGATACTAATGTTTTTTCTAATGTAAGGAGAAGAGGAATGTGAATGAGTGCCTTCGAGGCTGCTCATGAGGAAATAAAAATGGCCCATCATGGACCATTTGTGTTTGGTGTTCCATCCCCTATTCTTAAGAAGGGGGCAGTGGCCAAACTTCAGACTCAATCAACAAAAACTTAAACTAAAGGTTAGTCTTATAGCAAGATTGATTTGGGTGTTTTAATGGTATTAGGAGCATGATTTCTGCCAAGAAAACTGCTCCTAATGGCACTCAGAAAAAGCCAAATAAAGCTGCTAAAAGTCTCTCCTTCAGTCAGATAATTGCTGAAAAAAATCTGAAGAAGACAACTGTTATTCCTTCTGGAAAGTTTACTACTGTTAACACAGTCAATAAACTAGCTCAAAAAAGAAGGTATAACTATCATGAGTGCTGGTGTTGTGGAATGACAGGGCATTTTGCCATTGATTGTTAGAATAATTCTAGTATTCCCAGAGCTAAAGTAAGTCTAACAGTCAAAAAATTGTTGGAAGACCTGTTCATTTTGAGACTAACATGCACCCAAGAACTAATAAATATTTTGGTCCTAAGGTAAAATAAATATAATTTGTAGGTTTGTCCAAGTTTTAATACCCCTATATGGTACTTGGACAGTGGTTATTCCAGGCACATTACTGGAACAAAGAGAAATTTGAGGGAGTTCATTGCAGTGAAGGATGGACAAAAGGTGATCCTTGGTGGATCAAACAAAGGGATTACCAGAGTTTATAGTAAGATCTCAAATGGCTTAGTCACTTTCACAAAAGTAGCTTATGTGTAAGGGTTCTAACACAACCTTATAAGCGTAAGACAACTTTGTGATCTTTTCTATGACATTTCATTCCACAAGGAAAAGTGCTACATAAACTAGTCAAGTGACCTAGAGGTCATCTTTACAGGCACTAGGAGTGGGAATGTGTATTGTTTAGATTTTCTTTGTCTAAATTCAGACACTCCCTTATGTCTAGTTGCAAATGAGAAAGCCTCACACTATGTCAAATGGCACAAGATGCTAGCTCATTTGAACTATAAGACCATATGCAATCTCTTTAGTAAAGAGTTAGTTAGGAATGATCCTAAAATGACATGCACTGAGGAGAGCATTTTCTCTGCATGCAAACCAAAGCTCCTTTCAAAAACGTTGAAACCAAAGACTCTGTGAGGTGTTTATACATCCTGCATATGGACTTGTTTGGTCCTATGCCAGTTCATAGTTTAGGTAGGAAAGTCTACACCATTGTGGTTGTTGACGACTTTTCAAGATTTACATGGGTTTTCTTTTTAAGGAAAAAGTGTGAAACCCCAGATGTCTTCAAGACATTTGTTAAACAAATACAGAATGAATTGAACTATTTTGTGGTCAAAATCAGAAGTGAATATGAAACTGAGTTTCAATCTGTATTCATGACAAAGTTTTGTTAAGAACTTGAAATTCATAAAAAGTTTTCCTCTCCAAGAACACCCCAGCAAAATGGGATTATTGAGAGGAAGTACAGGAATCTCAAAAAAACTGCAAGGACATTACTTGATGACACAACTCTCCATGAATATTTCTAGGCTAGGTAGTAAACACTGCTTGGCATGTCATCAATAGGGCTTCTATCACCAAGAGTCATAAAAAGACTCCTTATGAGATATTGAAGGGAAGAAAACCAAACCTTTCATATCTCATAATTTTTGGGAGCAAATGCTATGTGCTTAATAATGGGAAATCCTATATAACTAAGTATGCTGCCAAGTCCTATGAAGGGATATTTATTTTGTATAGTATTAATAGTAAGGCTTATAGGATCTATAACTTGACATGTCAAGTTGTAGAGGAGTCAGTTAATGTAGTGTTTGATGAGTCAAATATGATTAACAATGAGATGTCAAGCTCCTCTTCTAGTCCTACAAGCACAAAAGTGATGATGGATAAGCTGACTATTAAGGAAGCTGAAAATATAGTTCAAGACAAAGATGAAAGTGTGTGCATTCCAGAGGAAGCACAAGGCACATTTTAAGTGGATGATGTTCAACAAGATGGAGACTTTGAAGTATAGAATGTTGAAGGAAGATTGCCTCTAGAAGTTAGACATTTGAAGGATCTTCTAGGCCACCAGATCTTTATTGATGCTGGTCAAGGTGTAGTGACAAGAAGCAGATGTATCAACAGAATAATGTACTCTAGTATCTTATCACAAGTAAAGCCCAAAAAGATTGAAGAGGCAAACATGGATCCATTCTGGATTATAGATATGCAAGAGGAACTGAACAAGTTTAAGAGGTATAAGGTATGGAAGATGGTTCCAAGATAATAAGGACATAATTTCATTAGAACCAAGTGGATCCACAGGAACCAACTTGATGAAAATGATATTATAACCAAGAACAAATCTAGGATGGTTGCTCAAGGGTACAAATAAGAAAAAGGTATTGACTTTGTTCAAACCATTGCACCTATACCAAGATTGGAAGCGAACAGACTCTTACTTGCATATGATGTATACCAAGGATTCAGAGTCTACTAGATGGATGTGAAATCAGCCTTTCTGAATGGAGATTTGAAGGAAGAAGTCTATGATGAACAACCTCAATGTTTTGTTTTTCCTAATAAATCAAATTATGTTTATAGACTTAGGAAAGCTTTATATGGGTTAAAACAAGATCCTAGAGCATGGTATGAGACCCTATCTAGCTTCCTCATTGAGAACAAATTCTCAAGGGGTAAGATATACAAGACCCTATTCTAAGTGAATCCAAGGGAATGATCATCCTAGTCCAGATATATGTTGATGACATTATCTTTGGATCTACTAATGATAACCTTTGTAGAAATTTTGTCAAACTTATGCAAGGGAAGTTTGAGATGAGCAGTGTGGGTGACCATAAGTTCTTCTTGGGTATCCAAGTAAAACAGACTGATAATTGATTAAACATATCCAAGTATAAGTTTACTAGGTAGTTGATATAAAAATTTGGGATGTAGAATGCCTCCACCATGAAAACTCCCATGGGGTCAACTATATCTTTAAACAAAGATGAGGCAGGGAATTTTGTTGATCAAAATTTGTATAGAGGGATAATTGGCTCCCTTCTATAGATAACTATTAGTATGCCAGACATTATATATGTTGCGTGTGTATGTGCTAGATATAAGGCTTGCCCTGAAGAATCTAATTACTCGGCTTCTAAGAGGATTTTGAGATATCTGAAGAGCACACAAGATCTTTGCCTTTGTACCCTAGAAATAAAGATTTTGAACTAATAGTCTTTTCAGATGAAGACTTTGCAGGTTGTAGATAAGACAAGAAAAGCAAATCAGGCTCTTGTCAGTTTTTTGGAAAAAAAATACTAGTGTCATGGGGCAGCAAGAAGAAAACAAGTGTTTTTATTTCTACTGCAGAAACATAATATTTAGCTGCACAGAGGTGTTGCGTACAGTTGTTGTGGATACAACATCTACTTTAGGATTGTAACATTCAGTAAAGTAGAAGTTATTTATTCTATGACTCTAATTGTGCAATCTCTATAGAAAGGAATCCTGTCTCACATAGCATGACTAAGAACATGGAGATTAGATATCACTTTATAAGAGAGCATACGGAATGTGAGGAGATTAGTATTGAGTTTGTCCCAACAGACAAGAAAGTGGCCGATATCTTCATCAAGCCACTTGATGAAGCAAAGTTCAACACCTTCAAGTTTGAGTTGGTTATGTTGAACTTGGTTTAGCATCAGTTACTCTTCATGTTGTTTTATTGCAAGAACTACATCATCTTGTAGGTTGTGAAGACCAGAAAATGGTATCAAGGCTGGAATATCCAAAGTATTGGTAGAAGATGCTCTTATTGAGGGGGAGCAAGTTCAGCACCAGATTATTATCTGTAATCAGAAAAGGGAGAAGATAATCAAAGATTGCCAGCTTCTCTCTCTGTCTGAAGAAGTCAAAAAGGGGGAGAAGGTGACTAAGGTGACTAGGATTCAATGTCGAAAAACAGGGGGAGCAGGTGGTGTTCACATACAAGGGGAAAAAGTGACCTTATAGCAATACAGAGGGAGTAGGTAATGATCACCATACTAATAGAAAAATTGAAAATGTGGTAACCCTTAAATCTCTTTTGTTAATATGTTGTTGTATATTGTTGTTGCATATGTTGGTGTATATCATTGATAAAGAATTTTCAAGTGGTGTTTTGACTTCTTCAAATAGGGGGAGATTGTTGGGTCTATTGATCTCATTGTCCCAGCTTTGGGTAGATTGTTGGGTGCATTGATCTCAATATCCCAGATTTGTTAGAAGTCAAATAAGTCAATGGTATACACATAGTTGTATTTGATGTATATTTAAGTTCATTCATACAGGTTGGTCTATGTCATATTGATTGGACAAGTGGTTCAAGTGATATTGATAGGTGGACTCAAAGAAGCTAACTAGAGAGACAAAAATTCTGTCTAAGTCCACAAGAGTTGAGTGAAGCAAGAACACTCAACGCAAGATGCCTTAAAGAAGAAAGCTAGATAGAGAAATTCCACTAAGTCCACAAGTGTTGAGTGAACTCAGATCACTCAACACCATACAACTAACAATGCTGAGAGAAGTATGGCAGTCAAAGCTTTGAGTGATAGCAAGGCAAAAATTGGCCAAGTCCACATGCGTTGTGTGAAGTAACCTCACTCAACGCCATATAACCAAAAGCATTGAGTGAAGCTTGATCTCTCAACGCCATGCAATTTCTATCAAATCCAAAGGAAAAAGAGACTAAAAATCGACTATGTCTAGAAGCGTTAAGTGAAGCCAGTTCACTCAACGCCAAGATCAAAAAGCATTGAGTCAAGCTAATGTAGCCAGCCTAAGAAGAAACTAAGAAATCTGCTAAGTCAAGAAGCGTTGAGTTATGCCAGTTCACTCAATGCACTCAACGCCATATTTTAGAGGCTAAGGCTAAAAGCATTGAGTTAGGCCAGCTCACTCAATGCCTTCAGACAGAAGGAGATTTTGAAAATTATAAATGGATTGAGTGAAGCTTATCCACTCAACGCTCTTAATGCTTTCATGCCGAGCACAATTATTCAAAATCCAGAATCATTAAGTGAAGGTAGTTCACTCAATGCTATAGTTGCATAAAGAGCTGAAAATTAATCTAAGTCCAAAATCGTTGAGTGATGCCAGTTCACTCAACGCTCTCAACGCAAAGGATGTAGAAAGAGTTGAAGATAGAGCTAAAGAAAAAAGCATTGAGTGAAGCTTATACACTCAATGCTCTCAACGCCTGGAAAAGCTAAATAATTTACTAAGTCCATAATCATTGAGTGAAGCCCATTCACTCAACGCTCTTAATGCCTGGAGTGATTTTGTGAAATTGGCAAAGTCCATAACTGATGATGTCAGCAAAGTCAACAAAAGACAACAAAATTCTAAATGATCATGGAAGAGCTACAACTCATCACTAACATCATCAGTCTCATTCTATAAAACTAAGGATATAATCAGCTGTTAAAGAAATGACACATGTCAATAATCTCAATGTATGATGAATTATAAATAGAAGGTGTGATCTAGATCGAATTTAGTTTCTGAGGGATCTATTCATTACAAAAAAAGTTGTGCGGGACTTATTCTTCTTCCCCTGCCATTATTGCAGAGACAAGAAGATTGTATCGACGAATCTAAAGGGTTTCTTAGTTAGCTGCGGGGATCAACATCTGCTACAGCAAGATCAGAGGATTTCTCAAAGGAATAAGAATCAGCCAAGGCCATCCCTAGCTGAAATTGCTTCCAGATCCAAGCCGAGCTGAATTTGAAGATTAATCTCTGGATCTGTGAAGAAGAGGTATAACAATCTGTGTTCTACAAAAATAGGTTAGCTAATAGAAGATCTTTCTTCTCTCTCCTTCTTCATCCGAATAAGAATTAAGGTTCTGAGTTACTTCTATTACAAGCAGTAGATTCTTGAAGATAGTTATTCTTATTTATGTGAAGAAGATAGGGATAAGATTCTCTTAGCCCATTTAGCGATTGACTCAGAGATTATTATCTCGAGTCAAATAAACTTTACTATTCTATTTCTTTGGAATCTATTTAAGATCTGTGTTACAATCCGAAATTATAAAGGATGAGTGGTAGGATCCAGTCTTGGATCTTTGAAATAGGGCTATTTTCTTAGCCTGTGTTGTAGGTCATTTATGCTTGTGGTAGATGATCAGGTGATTACTGAGTGGTTGGGCTGTGTTCTTGTATTGTAAGTCTCAGTGGAGACTGAGTGATCCAGTAGGATCATGTTGTAATCTTTGAGGAGCAAAGTTATTGGACAAGTTCCTTGTCTAACATTTTGTTAGAAAGGCAGGAGGGACAGTGGATGTACCCATACACTGGGAACCACAATAAAAATCTGGTGTGGTTTTTGGAATTTATTGAAAGCTAAAATAAACATTCATTACAAGGCCTAACATAGTTAAAGGCTTAAAGAACTAAGAAGAGAATCCAAAAGATCTTAATAACCTATTCACACCCCCTGTAGGTGATTAGCTCTCCTTGAATTCAAAGAATTTCTAGAACACCAATGACATATTAACAATCTAAAAAGTATCTTATGTTGAAGGATTGTAATATAATCTAATTAATATAAGCCAACTCTATGATCTGGACTAGGTCATTGTTTTCTATAAGGATAAGTTCCTCATTAGAAAATTTTTTGATCAAGATATCATTCTGACTGGAACTAGGAGGGAGAATATTTATTGTCTTCATTTTCTTTGTATAGATTCTAATTCTCTATTATATCTTGTAGCAAATGAGATAGACTCTTACTATGTGCAATGACACAAGAGTATTGCTCACTTAAACTATAAGTCTGTTAGCAAGCTCTTTAGTAAAGCAGCAGAAACAGACCTTACTTTAAATGCACCAAAGAGGGCATTCATTCTACATGCAAAAAGAGAAAGCAAACGAAGGCCTCCTTCAATAGCATTGGGTCTAAGGATTTTGAGAGGTTTCTCTACCATCTTCATATAGACTTATTTGGTCATATGCCAATTCATAGTCTAGGTAGGAAAGTCTATACTTTTGTGAAAGTGATGATTACTGAAGATTTGCTTGGGTATTCTTTATTAAGAGAAAGTTTGATATTTTGGATAGTTTTGTGACCTTTATCAAGTAATTTAAAAATGTAAAGGGATGCACCATGGTCAAAATGATAAGTGATCATGACATAGAATTTAAATTTGAAAGCATTAAAAACATCTATAAAGAGCAAGGTATCTTTCAAGAATTCTCCTCACTAAGAACACCCTTGTCAAATGGTATTGTTGAGAGGAAAAACAAGACTCTTATTGATGCTGGAAGAACCATGCTGAGTGATATTTCTCTCTCAGAATATTTTTGGGCTGAGGTAGTAAACACAGCATGTCATGTCCAAGATAGGGTCTCTATCAATAAATATCACAAGAAGACTACCTATGAGATAATGATGGATAGATAACCAAATTTAGCCTATTTCAAAATTCTTGGAAGCAAGTGTTATGTGCTTAACAATGGGAAGCCTTACTTGACCAACTTTTCTAAAAAATTCTATGAGGACATTTTTGTTGGGTATAGCATCCATAACAAAGCCTGTTGAATTTTCAACATGAAAAATTGGGTTGTGGAGGATTCTATAAGTGTTATATTTGAAGAAACTTCCATGATTCACAAAGAGCTTCCAAGCTCTTCTATTGCTGCAGGTGTAGAATTAAGAATAGATAAGGTGAGCAGAGATGACACACTTCCATCTAAACAAGAAAAAATGATGATGTGCTCATCCTAGAATCACTAGTTCGAATGCACATAAAGGAAGAACCCATGCCCACTAAATCTTAAATTCAAGGAGATGGTGATAGACTACTAATAGCTATTAGAGATTTAAGAGACCACCCCAGAGAATTGATAGTTGGGGATTCAATCCAAGGTGTGACCATAAGGAGCAAAAATCTTAATATAGATATGTACTCCAGTTTCTTGTCTCAGATTGAGCCTAATAAATTTGAAGAAACCAACATATGATCTTTCTGGATAGTGTCTATAAAAGAAGTATTGACCAGTTCAAAAGGTGTAATTTCTATAAGCTGATTTCCAGACATGAAGGACATAATATTATAGGGAATAAATGGATATGAAAAAATAAGCTAGATTAAAATGGTGTTATAATTAAGAATAAAGTTAGTCTTGTTGTTAAAGGGTATAAGAAAGAAGAAGGTATTGACTTTGATAAAACCTTTGCACCAGTAGATAGACTTGAAGCTTTAACATCCCCTCACTTCTAGACACCATTAGGTTAGTGTTGGGACATAAGTTTTAGGTAGAGGACATGAGATGACCCTAGTTAAACTTGAACATAGGAAATTTCTATAAGCACCCCAAAGGTGGAGAAGTAAACCTAGGTCAATTCACTCCAAATTATGCACACCAACTCAAATTGACCTCATTAATAGATCCATGACCCTAAGAGAAATGCAAGTGAACCAAAAGCCCTGTCAAAGGGTCACCAAATTGGGCAAATTGACTAAAGTACCATTTAGGTAAACATAGGTGAATCCTTCACCATTAGGTCCAATTGGCCCCACAAAACATGAAATTGACCTCACCCCTAGTTTAAGGACATCATATAGATCCAATTGACCAAAAACCCCGTCATGGGGTCACCAAATTGACCAAAGTCAAATTTAGCCCTAAATTGGTCAAAATCACACCTATTGGCTGAATTAAGGCATCACCATGACTCAATCAACATTGAATGGTGTCATGGGACTCATGATACAAAAATTGGACCAATAAACCCCTCAGTGGACTAAGTCAAACTTTTAAGTCATCCTTGGTTATAATAAGCTCTTAAGGAGAAAATGATAGCCCAAGTGACTTCCCAATGGGCCAAGGCCTCAATCCAAGCCCACTAGCAGCCCATTAGCCTAATTACTACCCATACCCTCTTGAATTTGAATGGGGTACATGCATGGAGGCTAGGATGGGAATTTCAACTAAAGTGGAGAGAGAAGGTGGCATTTGAGGAGATCTTTCCACTTGGCCCTCCTCCTTTCTTCCCAAGCTCAAATCTGAGCTTTCCAGACCATTTCTAGGAGGAATCACGGGGTTTTGGACACATGGCAGTAATGAGCAGCATCCTATTCTCATGGCTAACCACCCTTTTAAAGGAATCTCCCTATGAGGTCCACTCCAACCAATTCTGATCTAGTAATTAGCTTTAGAACTCACAAAGTAGTCAGTTTTGTGCCTTGGATCACTATAAACAGTGCAGAATTGAGACTTGGAGCTAGCTCGCTGGAGAAGATCACCACCATAGCCTATGGACTCCAAACCCACCTCCAGTACTGTCTTTATATCCGCGTCTTGTCCCCTCCCACTGTGCTTGTTGTCTAGCTCATCTAAGAGAGATATAAGACTCAATTGAGCCCAATTCCATGAGAGTAAAGTTGGATTTTTCCGAGTTATACTTCTTGCTTGAGGCCGTCGGATAAGCCTCCTCTGGCATCCATGTCACCACCAATGGATGACCACCACCTCAATGGAGGTGGTGGTGATAGTGGCCGACAGTTGTGGTGCTCAGGTGGCCGGGAATGTGAGGTTGAATGAGCTATAAATCTGGAAAATCTTGGTTGTTGGCTTGATAAGGAATATGAGTAGATGTCGTCCACTTTGTTTTAAGATCTGTGTTTGATCATCTATGTGTAGAACACATGATTATATAGTTTTATTTATATTTATTACATTTTGTAATAGTAATTAGGAAGCTAAATTTATGTCCCATAGATGCAGATTCATAAGAAATACCAAACATGTAACTTGTAGATATCTGTCTTAAATTTAATGAGGAATTTTATTCAAACCATTTTCACTCCTACAACATCCTATAGGCCTGTTTTCCTAAGCGGTCTTCTAATCCGTGTCCTACATTTGGAATTTTTTGTAGAATTTTTGGAAGTCATATGCATGGGGAAATTCTATGAATTTAATTTGTCAAACTTTTGTATTAATGAAATATTTATGGTTAATATTATCTAGAAAGTTCTAAAAGTTTTTCTATGCTATTTTGAGGTCATTTCGAATCTATTTTAATTTTCTCAAAATTTTTGAAATATTTATTTAAGTACTTACTGTGCAATGTTACATATTTATCCTTTTAATTATGAATAAATATTAAGGGCATAATCTTTCTGGAAAATTGTGAAATTCTATAAAGCATGTTATTTTATAACTTCCATCAAAGATAATTTTATTATAGCAATTATAGTTCTGGATATGGTACTTCCTTTGATAATTAATGCAAGTCAAGAATTTTAAAAAAAATTTGTTTGTCAAAATTAATTAGTAATGTTATGAAATTATCATAATTTCTTGATTTAGTCATGAAGAACCTATGGTATGAATGTTAGACCATTTGGACAAAATTTATTGAAGGTTGTATTTTAGGGAATAAAACTAGTTCAATTTCCTTATGGTCTACAAATAGTAGAAAGTTGATGTTTTGGTTAGACCAGCAAGATCACTTAGGAAATTAAAGGAAATTGGAGCATAACTATGATACGTCATTCATATCAGCTCTTAGAAGTTGTAGAATTTGCCGAGAACTTTTGTAATAACGTATTGAAATTTATTTAAAATCAAGTCAAACTTTTAAATAAAGGAATACATGGGGCCTTAATCTTCTTAGAAAATTATGAAAATTATTCTGGAGGATATTATAATCATGGTGCATTATTAGTGTGAGTTTGTAGGCAATTAGCTAAATATGTGATATTGGCACCACATCTACTGTATCAGTGGCCTTACGGGTTGAACATCATTCAAAAGATTGTTTTGGTTATAGGTAAACCACGGATTGTGATTATAAGAGTTAATCTGGATTAGGTTAGTGATAACTACATAACCATTGAATTTTGGTTGAAGTCTCAGGGAAAGTCACCAAGGGGTGACAAGTTTTAGTGAACATGGACACTAAGGGGAAGTATTAGTCTTGGAGTCTGACGAAAGATAGTCACTCCCCTATTGGTATAATATGACAATAGGATAGCTTAAGAGTAACAATGAGATTGGTTTATTAGTAATGGGTAGCCACTAATAAAAGTAATTATCTTGGAAAGTTTCATTTAGGCATCATGCCATTGTATTCCCTAGTACCCCTACGAGCCCTTCATCGGGTAGACCTTGGAAAGTCAAAAATTAACCATAAATCGCAATGAACAACTAAAAGTTAGACAAGAGTAGACTAATAGGATGAAGGAAAAGCATAACAGCTTTACACATGAAAGAGTTGAAGTGATTCAGAACTCATTAGTCATGCGATTTGGAGGCTCGGGGTAGTGGTAAATTAAGGATGTGTTAGTCCTGTGAGCTAAAGGATGGGCGATTAATTAGATTTGAGGACAAGATCGTCCTACAAGCTGGAGGCTTGGATAAGTTATTATTATAACTGGGTTGTGCTTGTTGTGGTGGGTCATTCGGAACTGGTCTAGTCAGTACAGGGATGATAGTTTGATGATTTTGGTGAGGAGTGCATGTTTTTGGGGCCAGTAGCTTGTTTATACTGAGTTCATGAGGACTATCCCCTAATCACACTTTCGACCAAAAAGATTGGTGGATTTCTAGCAATGTTGCACAGGAGCTCCGCTGTAATATTCATAGCATTGAGGCATACGTAAGGTATAGACCTAATAGTGTGCCTACTCACCTAGCAGTGGAGAAACCCGCTCCACTGCCACCGTGAGCCACGATGGTTTGTACTTGAGAGGATATCTACCTCCAAAAAGTAGCGAATGTTTGAAAGGTTTATACAAAGTACGCAGAGTCAGGTGGGTGAGTTACGTCACAAATCATTGCAATGCATCGCATAACATGACATTCATTAGTTAGTATAGTTAGATTATAACTCCAGACCTTCATCATATAAATTAGTATGAGCTCTTTTTTATGATGAGCTACTTTGGAAACCTTAACTTATAGTTTGTATGGGCATTCATATAAGTTAAGGCACATTCTATTATGGTAGTGTAGCTCATTTACATTACTTTTTTGTACATTACTTCACTACTCTTACGTTACTGTTACTGCCTTTATAGCGTCTCTCTTTATACATTTATACTCCTTCTAATATAGTTCAATATCACCTGTTATACTTTTTATTCTGCCTTTGTTGACCTCTACTTTTTGTTAAAATTTAATATAGCTGAAAATAGGAAACCAGATGTAGGAACAGTCCACCAATTTGAGCCCAAATAAACAAGATACAAATAAGAAGAGAAAGAATCTCATGCTAAACAATCATTATAAGGTGAGACATACATGGCGAGACATGATTCGCCAATGTATCGCCGGCTCTACTATTGCAGTACAGAGTCCGCATAAACTACCAGGTCACCAAGCCGCAAACCAAGCCGTGCGGAATGCCCGTTATTCCAATGCAAGAAGGAACTCTACTCGCCAATCATCAAGCCGCCTAACCGCAAAGTCACCTAGCCGCCTGACCGCACGATCTGCTGCTGCCGAACTGAACAAGACGCCATAAGCGGACATCTTATTGAACAGGGAAATAAGTTGCAAAAGAGAGATCGCCTAGCCACAACCCGTGACCTGCTATTAACCGCTGGTTGCTATTCACAGAGTCCGCACTGTCCTTGACTGCAGTAAGAACCAAGTCCAGGCTTTACAGCGCTATCCGCATAACCTGCATAGCATAACCCAGTCAATCTTTAAACCAAGTGGATACAAAATACACTCCGCAACAACTATCTATGAGTTCACTTACTATTTATTCCCTTTTGTGTTGATGTGACAGGGGGTACTATATATAGGCACAATGAGGAGTGTGGTCACCGCCCTTGCTATAGGATAATTGCCCCATCTCGTGGCGAGCACCAAGTGTTTCTGCGGGACGCAGATACACGGCCAATCCATCGCGACCTGTGCAGGATAACCAGCCGAACTCAACAACAAAACCATGTCCGCCTATCAATGGACACCGCTCTAGTTCGCACATCTTGCAAAGACTACTCCAGTCCATGTACCCCTATCCCGCAGCCAAGGCACCAAGCTGACAACTACCAGACTTGGCAAACAAGGAGTACAGTCCACATGCCTAGGCGGACAAAGCATAAGTCCACATTCACCAAGCTTGCAACCAAATCACAAGGCAACTTCTGCCGAGCTTGGCAGACTACGAAAGAAGTCCACATAACCTAGGGACCCTACTCCAGTCCGCACACCTTGCGGACTCAACTCCTGTCCTCATTCCCAAAGCTCGCAACGAAGACATGGAAACTGTTGTCGAGCTTAGCGTACTGATAAGCAGTCCACGCTTTAACCGTGCAATCTCCCGGACTTAGCCAACATGGACTTGGTTCAGAAAAAATTAAGTCCACACCCCTGGACACAACGGCCAGTACGCGCCTATTGGCGGACACTGGAAACCCTCCGCCAATCCCAGCGACCTCCAGCACCTATCTGCTCTAACTGACAATCCTTGCTGCTTCAACCAGCCGCACCACCAGAGCTAGACCAAGGCATCTGCCATGCTGGGTTGCAGAGCTCCAGCCTAGTCTGCATCTTACCGAAAACCGCAGATAGAGAAGTTATACTCTCGATTTTCGTTTGGGATCCAACTTCCTGCTGAGCATAAGACGACCCTACTGGCCGCCACCTCTGTTCACACAGACCGAAAGAACTGACACCCAAGGCCGCCAAAGAACAAGCCGTCTTCAATAGCTCTACCGACCTGGTAAATCGCTAGTCCTGTCCATAAAGACCGCACAGACAGGTCTCCCAGGTTGCCCAATCCCCCACTTTCACTTCACCATTTTCAATACTTTTGTCCTCCCGCTTGGTGCTTAGGAGTAGCGGTGGTGAGGAGAGGATAAAATGGCTTAGTATTTATGACTAATGGTCGGTTGTGATCATAGGAGTTCGAGGAGATGCACTACTCAAATGAGGAGACGTACCGGTCGCACGAGGAGGCAAGATATGTTGAGTAATTGCTGCGAGATACCATTACTACTCAGTGACAGGTTGATGTTAGATTTTTGTAGCTTCCTCTTATACTGAGTTGATAGCGAAATTTTGTAATGGACATGTACCGGGCATATGCACTTTTTCACTATCTTTTATTATATTTACTCATTTTGGACTATTACTCTTTTCTTTGATATATATATTGAGCAGTGACTGTGGATAATGTTTTTACTTAAATGCTTTTATTTGGCATACCTATGAATTATTGTACTTGAAGACAAGAACGATATCGTGTGGTGGCGACTAACACAATAGTTGTTGTCTCTGTAAGGCAGCGGTTCTAGACACAAGACTCGGGTACTTTATTGTAAGGGGAAAGATTTTACAGAAGCTATAAGACTATTCCTTGCATATGGTGCTTACAAATGATTTAATGTCCACCAAATGGATGTGAAGTCAGCTTTCCTGAATGATGACTTAAACAAAAGTATAAGTTGAGCAACCCTAAGGTTTTATCAATCCTTTTTCCTAATAATGTTTTTTACTTATGAAAATCTTTATACGGGTTAAAACAAATCCCATGGGTTTTGTAAAAAATCCTGTCTAGCTTTCTCATAGAGACTAAATTCTCAAGAGAAAAGATAAATATGACATTTTTCCTAAAGTAAGTTAACGGTAAGATTATCCTAGTCTAAAATTATGTTGATAACATAATTTTTGAGTCTACTGATGATGGCCTATGCAAAATGTTTGTTAAACTTATGCAATGGAAATGTAAGATGAGCAGTATCGGTGAACTCAGGTATTTCATGGGCCTCCGAATTAAGCAATCTCAGGATGAACTATTAATCTCTCAGTCCAAGTTCACCAAGGAGTTAATCAAGAAATTTGGAATGGAAAGTGCCTTCAACATGAAAACTCCTATAGGGTCAAGTATATCACTAGACAAGGATAAGAGTGGTAAGCCTGTTGATGAAACCTTATCTGGAGGGGTAATAGGCTCCCTCATATATTTGACAGCTCTTAGACCAGCCCATATGTTTGTTATATATGTTTATGCTATGTACCTGGCTTGCCCTAAAGAATTTCACTACTCAGACACGACGAGAATTCTGAGATATCTTAAGGGCACGGTAGATCTAAGCTTTTAGTTCACTAGGAATGATGATTTTTGGAATAACAGGATTTTCTGATGAAGATTTTGCAGGTTGCAAATAGGATAGAAAAGGTATTTCTATTACTTGTCAATTTCTTGGGAGAAGGAAGGAATCCTATAGTTGTAAAAAGCAAAAAGTGTAGCAATCTCCCATACAAAATCTGAATACATCTCAACAGGGTATTACTGTGCACAACTCCTGTGGATCCAGCATCAACTTTAGGATTGAAATATTTTTTTATGTAAAACCCCTAATATGTGACTCTTCTAGTATTATTTCAATAGCTTAGAATCATGTATCACACAGAAGGACCAAAAATATTGAAATAAGATATCACTTCATAAGAGAGCATGTGGAGCAAGAAGATATTATCCCTGTACTTTTCCTCACAGATAGACAAGTTTCTGACATCTTCACAAAGACTCTTGATGAAGCGAAGTCTAGTTTTGTAAGTTTGAATTAGGAATGTTAAATATGAAGTAACTAGAAAATTCTAAATACTATAAGCAATTAATGTCATTGAATATAAAAATTTTTATACGTGCTTTTGGAGGCTAATTGTTTTGCGGGAAAAATTAAAGAAGATAAAGTTCAACTGACTTGGCATCGAATGAAGTGTATGACATTTAGTCAACTCTTTGTGGCAAGTGGAATCCTTTTGTATTGAGTGGACTCAACACAATTTCTCTAACCTATTTGAATTCTTCATTTAATCTGATTAAATCTGAACCGTCTATCAAAAATTGTCCATCACGCCCATGTACGCACCTTTATTACTACTTGAATAGAGTAGGATATTAATAGAAATTATGCCTACAATAAACTCTAGCATTCCATTGCCCTTTCGAAATTAAGCATCCCTCACCCTAGATTCCTCGCATCGTCTTCTCCTTCTCACTCAATCTCTCTGATTCAAGTCCACCCAAGGGTGTTGAGTTCTTGTTTGAGGGATATGAACTTGTTTGACAAGGATTAAAAGAATCTTCAAAAGAGATTCAAACAGGGATACACCTTCTGTCGGCCGCCAAACTGGAATTTCTTCTATCAAAACCCTTTAATATTTTGAAAAGAGAGGTACTAGAAATATTTCCAAATGCCAAAGTGGACTCATCCTCCACCAAAATCAAGAACTCCATTAATGGAAAAAAGCTTAAAATCACAGCAAGGAAGATATGCAAGGCACTGAAGCTCCTAAAGCTCAGCTCTATAGAAGAGGAAGATGAGTTGTTTCAAGAAGGTTTAATGTATGTCTTCAAATGGTGTGGTCTTTACAAACAAACTAGTGGATCTATAATAAGGAAAGACATGAATATGAAGGGTATGTTCTTGGCAGATGTCATTATAAAACCCTTGATATACAATACTAGGTCTCATGACGAAGTATCAAGAAAGATGTTTGAATTAATGTCTAGAGTGATTCTTTCCAAAAAAATCCAATTGGAGAAAAGTAGTGTTTCATAAGGTAATTGAATACATCCCTAAGCCCAATATTGGAAGGATTTTCTCTTTTCCTCCTCAATACTTTCCAGGAATTCTAAAAATGAGGTTAGGTGCAAAGATCCATCATATGAGAAAGATGGACATCAAGATGTCTGAAAGATGGGATAGGTTGATGAACAAACACCCTCAATAATCTTAAAAGAAAAAGAAAAAAAACTAAATTAGTTATAGAAGAAAGCACCAACAGTAGCTCTTCAGACAATAGGAGTATTATACCTCATAATCCTCAAATATCTAGTTCAAGTGGTCCTTAGTGAAGGAATGTGAGTGCTCAAGTTTCAGTTTCATTTGAGCTTGCTGCCAAGGATGTTACTAAGGGAGTGTCTCCTTCTAATTTTGAAGGGGAAACGGTTATGGAACATTCTTGGAACTCCTTATTACTTATTTGTTCTAAGATTACTATTAGGATTTTTATTTTGACCCAACTTGTATATACTAGGGTCATATTTTCTTACTAGAGTCATTTCTGATTGTATTCCAGAAGTGCTCAGTTCGATGAACTTTGAACTCAACTCGAATAACTCAGATCTCAAAACTCTGAGCTTAGTTCGACGAACTCTGAGCTCAGTTCGACAAAAGCAGAGCCCATCTCAATGAAATTTAAAGCTAGGTTCATAAAAGATCAGTTCAAAGAAAGTTGAGCTCAATTCGACGAACGCGGAGCTCAGCTTGCCGAATGTTAAAGATCAGTTAATAAAAGATAAGTTCAACGAAAGACAAGCTCAGTTAGACGAAATCCTTACTGAGTTCGACGAATCTGATGGTTTCTCTATCAATAGAAGGCAAAATGATTTAAAATATTTGGTAACTGAAACTTTGATAATTAATGCTAAATATTCTAAAGAATATAGTCGTTTAAGGCAGCATTTAATATGGATATATCAAAGAGTTTTAGATCTAATTAATTCCAAGGCAATTTTAAAATCTCAAGGCATTCTTCAGACATTTCAAGAATTGTTTTATTTAAAACTTGGAACTCTTTCCTGATAGACTATATATACAGAAGATTGTTTCCTCAAATATAAAACTAATAGATAGAGATGGAGATATTAATACAAATATTCTACTTCAGACACTTCTAGTGATACATCTTCAATCTAAGAGACATCCTGATCCATATCTATCTGGAAATATCTACTGGAGATCAAAAAGCTTACAAGATGGGCTACACCCTGAAGAAAAGTCTCCTCCCTAGATCACAATCACAATTCATATTAAGGGTTTCTTTTTACAACATCATCCACTACGTCTTCTCAGAGACTCTTGACACTGTGTACATGGTTCTAACTCCCTTCAAAAGTTAACACTTGGTTAATTAGTCACCTGATCAAAATAAATAGGTTTTGTTTTTGGGTACCTGATCAAAAGACCAAAGGGTTGCTAGATCTCCCTTAGAAAATAGATCTTCTAGTGGCATGGCACCAGATCAAAAACCTATAGTGGATTCCTACCAGGGTGTTAGAAGAGTAGATGTACGCAGATTTATTGGGGAATAACTATAAAATCATTTTATTTTCTATGATTGATACTTTCCTTTCTGTTTGATGTGAATTTTATTTATACATATATATATATATTACTTATTTTTAAATCTTCTATAAAAATAAATCAAAGATTTTAATATACCGTATTCACCCCTCTCTAGAGTAATGTTAGATATATCCCTCACTTTCAATTTGTGTCAGAGGGAGGTTTGGTTAAACAAGGTAGCACCTGAACCAACATATTTGATAGATATTATTTTACCTAGAAGTTTGCTTTTAGATCACTGATAAAATTATCATGACACAAAATACGGAGTACTCAAGCACTATACCTCCTCTTTGCAATCTTAATAAGTTTGCATTATAGAAAGCAAGGATTAGGTTATATATGAATTCTATTGATGAGGATATGTACAATTCAATTTTGACAGGTCCACCTCTACCACTGGCAGCACCATGCACTAGTGCAACACCTCCACCAGAATGGACAGAGGCTCAGAGAGAAGCAAAAACTGCAGATGCAAAGGCTATGAATATACTAGCTCAAATAATGTCTTACGATATCTTTCAGAAGGTTGCTAAATGCACCTCAGCAAAAGATATCTAGGACTCTCTCACTGCAATGGTTATTCGATCAGTAGAAGAAAGAAAATAAAGAAGATTTCCCCTGATTTCTCATTATGAGAATTTCAAAAAGGGAGAAACTGAATCTGTTACTGACATGTATACAAGACAGAGTCTCATAATGATGAACTGAAAACCTTGGAGAAAGACATTTAATTAACAGAAGTAAATGACAAAATTTTCATGTGTTTCCCTAGCACATGGGATTCAAGTATTTGTCCAATTAGAGTAGCCATAAGTGTGAATGGGATTTCAACAGAAACTTTGTTTGGCAAGCTCAAATAATATGAACAGCTCATCAAAACAAGGGAAGCTGAACAAATTACCTTATCCTTAGTACAGAAGGAGGGATGCTTTGTATTTGAAATATGGAGTGCTACATACACTGAATCTTCATCAAGTTCAAGTGAAGATGAAGAAGAATCAAAAGCTAAAGATTTATGTTTGATGGCAATAAATGAATCAAACAGTAATTCTGATTCTGAATCTGAGTCTGAAGAAGACCAGGTAACTTCAGCTTTTGATTTTACATCAAACCAATTCAAAATAGATTTTAAATTTCTTTATAATGATTTGATAAGATCTGAGAAGGAAATAAAACTTCTCAGAGAAAAATTAATTGAATTACACAATTTATCTTAAGAAAATATTAAACTTAAAGAAGAATTAAAATTTCTAAGGAACATATAGTTTCTCTAGAAAATAGATTATCTGAAGCTAAGAAGTTTGATGAAACTCTTAATTGGAGAAGTATCAAACTGATGAATCTTACAGTACAGTTAATGCCAGATTTAATGGCAGACTAGGATTGGGAGCTTCATCTAGTCAACCTCAAATTTTTAAGAAAGAATTCTTAATTATTCCTGTAAAATTTATATATGCTAAAGGAAAAGAAATATTAGCAATTACAGATAAAGGCACTGAATCTTTGTCATATTTTGAAACAGAGAATAAATAAAAATCCTTTCAGAAAAACCATGTTCAACAGAATTCGTCGAACCGAGTTCGACGAAATTACTACTATTCGTTGAACAGAGATAGACGAACGCTGTAAGCAGGAAATGATTATAACTATTCAATGAATGGTGCTCGACAAAATCACTTTCATTCGTCGAACGGAGATCGATGAAATCAGATTAATTCGTCGAACTCTAAATTTTCAAACAGAAACTTTACTTCTTTTCAAAAGAATAATCAAACCCAAAAGTTAATAAACTCTTTTACTTAGTGGATCATTCCTCCCAGGAGATATAATCCACTGGGATATAAAAATCAACCTAAATATTCTTATATTTCTACTTATTATGACAAAAAACCAGGACCCAATGTAATCTGGGTCAAGAACACCTAACTTATTTTTAATACAGGAAAAGAACTATCCTACCATAGATAAACAATGGTATTTTGATAGTGCGTGCTCTAAACACAGATATCAGAAGAAAAGAATGTTTAATGTTGATGAATACATGAGCTTGCATCTAGAAGCTATTGTTCCCAAAGTCTCTTCTCAGAAAAATTATTGGTTCTCAAGATCTGAAGCTAAGCAAAAGGAAATCTGATGATCCATCAAGACAACTAGTTTTTACCAAGTCTTCTTTAGATGCTCGTCAGAAGAATTCCTAACTTTGAATAAGTTTTTGAAATTTAATGTTCTAACTTTCGAAAACATTTATATCTGCAAAAATTTTATGTTTCTCCACGATAATTGTTTATGCCTTTTGTTTTCCTTATTTGATAGTATCATAACCCATATATGGGGAAATTGTTGGAACTCCTTATTACTGATTTGGGCGAGGATTACTATTAGGATTTTTATTTTGTTCCAACTTGTATAGACAAGGGAAATATTTTCTTTATAGAGTCATTTCAAAAGATATTCCAAAAGTGGTCAGTTCGGTGAACTCTGAACTCAGTTTGACTAACTCAGATCTCAAAACACTGAGCTTAGTTCGATGAACTCGAATTTCAGCTCAACGAACGTTGAGCTCAGCTCGACAAAAGTTAAATCTCAGTTCATAAAAGATTAGTTTGAACAAAGACAAGCTCAGTTTAACGAACGCGGAGCTCAGCTCGACGAATGTTAAAGCTCAGTTCATAAAAGATCAGTTCGATAAAAGCCAAGATCAGTTCGACGAAATCGT
This sequence comes from Platanthera zijinensis, assembly GCA_039513925.1. Classification (NCBI taxonomy): domain Eukaryota; kingdom Viridiplantae; phylum Streptophyta; class Magnoliopsida; order Asparagales; family Orchidaceae; genus Platanthera; species Platanthera zijinensis. The sequence goes on from CM077098.1 coordinate 27,757,552, forward strand.
TTCTAAGTTCGACGAATCCGACAGTTTCTCTATTAATAGAAGGCAGAATGATTTCAAATATTTTGTAACTAAAACTCTGATATTTAATGCTAAATATTCTGAAGAATATAGTCGTTTAAGCTAGCATTAAATATTGATTTACCAATGAGTTTTAGATCTAATTAATTCAAAGGAAATTACAAATTCTCAAGGGATTCTTCATACATATCAAGAATCATTTTATTTCAAACTTTGAACTCTTTCCTGAAAGGCTATATATACAAAAGATTGCTGCCTCAAATATAACAACTAATAGATAGAGATTGAGATATTGATACATATGTTCTGCTTCAGACTCTTCCAGTGATACATCTTCAATCTGAGAGGCATCCTGATCCATATCTGTCTGGAATATCAACTAGAGAGCAAAAAGCTTACAAGAAGGCCTACACCCTGAAGAAAGGTCTCCTCCATAGATCACAATCTCTATTCAAATCATGGGGAGCTTTTTATAACATCATCCACTAAGTCTTCTCAGAGACTCTTGATAGAGAGGACAACATCTAACTCTCATTAGTTTATTCTTAAACTTTGTATAGTGTTCTAACTCCCTTAAAAAATTAACACTTGGTTCATAACTCACTTGATCAAAATACTTTGGATTGGTTTTTGGTACCTGATTAAAATCCCAAAGGGTTGCTAGATCTCCCTTAGAAAATAGATATTTTTGTGGCAGGGCACCTGATCAAAAACCTATAGTTGATTCCTACTAAGGTTGTAGAAGAGTAGTTGTACCCAGATTTATTGGAGAACTACTATAAAATCCTTGTTTCGTATGTTATTGATAATTTTCTTTTTGCGTGTTGTGAATTTTATTTATCTATATATATATATAACTTATTGTTATATCTGCTATAAAAATGAATAAAAGTTTTTAATATACTCTATTCACCCCTCTCTAGAGTAAAGTTAGATCTATCCCTCACTTTCAAACATGTTGAATATCTCGTGACAACTTATGTGGACAAGATTTCAGCTGATTTGAGGGAGAGATCTTAGAAATGAATTATCATGTTGTGGTGGAGAACAACACAATTAGTGCTCCTGTTGACGGGGGAGAATCACCCTGAGCTCCCTGCTCATGAAGATGAAGTTAGAGTTGAAGTATCTGAAAAAGAAAATAAAGGAGATGATGTCATTTCAATTGTTGAGGAGCATAAGAAAGAGGAGTCTATCTCTGCTGCTGACCACTCAGATCACTCCTCTGAATATGAAATAGCTGATTCAGAAATGGGGTGAGACTTAAGAGAGAGACATGAAGAAATTCACTATCCAGTATCTATTCACTTGAATGATGAAATTCCCACTTCCTTTTTATCACATCTCAAATGGCTCTTTGTTAAGCAAAGAAGAAAGATAGAGATGCATATGGATAACTCTATCAAAGAACTGAAGAAGGAACTTTCTACTGAAATTACTTCCACCAAACTTGAAATTAGCCAGCTCAAAAAAAATACAGTCAAATTCTTCATGAGGGCTGCTATAGATGCAAATTATACTGCACTTCAACTCGAACAGTTTCATAAAAGGCAAAATGATATGACACAAAACCAGTATACGATGGTTAAAATTTACGCTAGAACAAAATTCTAAATCTATAAGGCAATTGTAAATATAATTCTAGAGTATAGGATGAAGTGTTGTATTAGACTCAGGGCCTATTGACTACTTCTACTCACGCAAATTAATATTATTTTATTGAAGATAAAAAAAGAAGATTAATAAAACTAAGAACTAAAATTAACACTTGATCTAGACTCCCTTTGAAATAAAAGAAACTTTTCATAAAATTCAAACTTCTAATCTACCTACTTTGACCGTGGTGGATACTAATTTACAAAAGTGCATCTCTCGAGAGTATGCTCTCGACTAAACTTAGGTTGATCAATGAAGACCTCGCGGCCAGTCGAAACCCCTAAGCTAAGTTTATGCGTTGAACCTAACTATTGGAATTGAATCCAATCCGAAAGATTCATGTCTTCCACTTTCGAGGAGAGCATGCAAATCCCTCTACCTTGAGTGATCTGCTATTATCCACAACCTCTCGGTAAATCAAGGATATAGATTAAAAATCGAAATCAAAGATTAATTGAAGCAAAAATAATCGAAAGATTGGCAAGAAAGAAGAAATTTATTTTATTTAAATGCTTATCATGATCAGATGCTAATGAAATTAGCTGCTTAACATGATGAAGGAGCTACATAAAAAGAAGAAGAAAAACATAATTGCTATGAAAAGAAATGCTTGAATTAAAATAGAAGCCAAGCTATTCTATGAAATTGAAAGTACAAAAAGGAAATGCATGAAAATAGGAAAATAAGCTACTAAACTTCCTAAAATCTACTCCTAGCTTGACCCTAGCTGACTTCTAGATCCCTGATCAACTCCTAATCAATCTGGAATTTATAGGTATTTTTCTGGAGAGTCATGCCCCTCGGTCATGCCCGTGACTAGTGGGCGTGTAAGGTGCGGAACTGTCATCTTGAAAGCCCGGGAACGTTGGAGAAAACTGCCAAAATTCGCCATTTTTCGGGTCACGCACGTGACTTAGGGTGTGTCTATACTGCTACTTGAAACTGTGGGAAATAAAAATGGCATTAATTAATCTGGCAATTTCTGTAGAAGTCACACCCATAGGTCACGCCCGTGACATTGTGTAAGCTGAAAATTGTCTGGATCCGAAATTGGCGTCATAAAGCGCGGCACGCCTGATCCTCATGCCTTCGAGTAACGGCCGTGACTTGGACGTCACGCCCGTGTCCGAGGCGTGTAAATTTAATCCAACGTGAAATATAATCTGGAGGTCTGGGATGGGTCATGCCTGCTAGTCACGTCCGTGACGTGAGGGTCACGCCCATAACCCGGGCGTGTAATTTGCATTTTTTTAGTTTTCCTCAGTTTCTGCTTGTTGATGAGTGGGAATGGAAGGGCCACAGGAACCAGCAGATAACGGGTGTTCGGTCATATAAGGACGAGGTGGAGAGGTTTATGGTGATGCGGTGAATGCTTCTGCATGCTCGAGAGTGGAGAACACGCTTGATCAAGGGTTACGGGGATAATGGGAGGTTGATGAGGAACTACTAAACAACTAGCTACTTTGAGTCGCGATTGAAGAATGGAGAAAGAGGAAAGATTAGAGAGCAGCCACTTGCAACGGCAACAACAGAGTTCACCCACCGCGACTTCAATACCACTCTTGCGACGGGCTTTCGTTTGATTATGAAACATAATTACAGCTTGAGATTGCACCTTTACATGGAAAGAAAATAAATGGTATAAAGGGGGTAGCTGGAGACTAAGGAAAAAAGTTGTTAGAGGCCGCTCAGACTGAGCATAGAGGCCGGCAGGCCATGTGGATAGCTGAACTCACAGCTCGCAAAATAGGCTTAGCAGATTGCGCAACAAGGAAGAGAAGACAGCTGAGGTCGCACGGACTAGGAAGTTATGTCCGCAGGTCTTGATTCCTTAGTTGTCCCACTCCACCGTGTTTGCTGAATGAGAGGTATGGGGGCCTATTTATAGGCTCGGGCCGGAGATGGTCCTGGTAACATTACCCCGGGTATGTCGGTGAGTTTGTGCGAGTAGATAGAAAGTCCACTGGGTCCGCGTACTGTTGTGCGGTTAGGGACTTCTCCACAAGTTGATCTTCTGTTGGCGGACCGGAACAAGTCTGCCTATGGTGCACAAAGCGCCCGCGCCAAGTTATGCGAGATGAGGAGCAGTCCACCCGCTATTGGGAAGAAACGGGCGCCAGGAATCTGGAGGGCTAGTTGGCGGACTATAGAATGAGTCCGAATAGCCAGATGCGGACAGGATGAGCTTATTTGTTGGAGGCTTGTTCCCCTGCTGTGGGATAAGGGATTGGCGACCTGGCGAACTGAGGAGGCAGGTCGCGCATGCTAGCGAGGTGGAGCAGGTAGCCGTTGCTGGCTGGCGGCCTGGAGGCAGGTCGTCATTCCTGCTATGTGATGTGGTCTACGACAAGTGTACCAGTCACATAAGTAATATAAAATGGGAGAATTTTCCCAAGTATCGATCTCTCAAGGAACATAGTAAGGTGGAGTTAATTTTGAGGAGGACTTGAGATTGAAGTCCTAAGGTCGGTGTTTATGAAGGGGGTTTTGATTGTTTGCAGAAAAAGAAAGTAAAATACTAATAAACTACTCCGATGCAATGCCGCTATGCAGTGCTAATCCAGGCACATGGAAAACTACACGAGCCGTAATACATTGAATCTCTAGGTGGATGGACAAGTAGGATTACAGATGAGGTGGGTAGAACGGCGGAATGAGGGTCGTGAGCACCTCTTCGTTATGCATGCCACTAGTAATTACTAGTGTGAGACTATGTGCTGGAGGATGGATAATGCGCACCTCAAGCTTATAACATGAAGATAAAATGACATAGCCATGATTGTACACAAACGTATTTAAAATTAAGCACACTTCATCAAACAAAAAGAGATCAAACTACAATTTCAACAACAAAAGAAGAAGAGAGTGTGAAATCGACCGGATCTGAAATCTTGATTAGGATTCACGGAAGGAATCGCCGGGTTGTCATTCCGCGTCCTATCTCGGTCCTCAACTGCATCTGGGGTAGAGGAGGCTGTCACTAACTCCCAATAGACATGTCTTCTTTGTGTCACGATCCGATGGAGGATGGCACAAACACCTCAAAGCTTAATGGAGAAAGCTAGGTCAAACCCTTCTTGAAGCTCAAGGATTAAGGATGAGGCTGAGAGGAAGCTCCGGCTTTAATTTGGCGTTGACAACTTGCCCGGAACCCCTACCTATGGTGGAGGACGAAGGAGACCGGCGGAACCCTCCTTACAGACAAAAACGGCGGAGGAAAAGTCCACCCTCCGGAATTAGTGCGGAACCTGCGAATTTATAAATTGTAGAAATAACAATGTACACGATCACTAGTGCACAAAGTCCAGTGATCGTGCGTATTGGCAAGGCAGAACCTTGTAAAAATTGGATTCAATGCACACGATCAGTGGCACACGACCAGTGATCTTGCACACTAGGGCAAGTGATAGTGTGTTCGCCGCAGACCGAATTGGCAAAATGCTGAATAGAGCCCACGATCAATAATTCAGGACCAGTGGTCGTGTGTAATAGATCTAATGATCGTGCACAGTGTTCCTGTAATGTTTGGGAATTCGATGGACAGACCGCGCACGACAAGTGGTCATGCGCTAAGGAGTCCACTAAATGTATGAGTGTAAAAACACACGATCAGTGGCCCTTAGGCGGAAACAATTCCCAAACAATCCCGGAACACACACCACAATTTTATAAGCAGGAAAAATAATCCACTGATATGTGCAAACATTCCAGGAAATTAAAATAAGAAGTACAATCCATAAAAGTAACAAAAATGCACAACCACGGGCCTAAGACTGCACTTTCTATGGAGATTAAGATTAGTTGAACTATATACGATAACGAACTAAAAGTGAAGTGCTTGCGAAAGAAAACTAGCCCAGATGAGTCTGAAAATCACTATATAAATAGGACTCATCACACCCCCAGACTTACCTATTTACGCGTCCCGAGCAAACAAAATCTATGCAGATAGGGAAAATAAACTAGATAACAAAGAAATTGAGATACGGAGTACCATGCGAAGTCACATTCTCGCGCGGGTAAAAATATAATAGAGGAAATTTCTAAGTATTTAAAATAGTTTATACTTTTCACAATGCCTATCAAAATTTTATTACTACTCAAAAATGTAATCATGGTGAAGCTTCCGGTCACGCATAAGGAGAAAGTAGGCAGACCACTAAGGTGAGCATTGCCAAATATCGGGGCTCAGGATCACCTCCAAAGAAATCCATCAATGTCGGGTACCATAAGCTTGCCCGTTAAAACTCTCTCCACGATACTAGTTCGACTCAGGCGTGAATCCGTAGGACTTTTGGTGAAGAGATGGGGCTTGGCTTTTGGTGAGGTAAACAAAGATAAATAAGAAGGCTACACACCTAACACAAATGAGCTAGCATAAAAAAAGAATCTATCCGCTAACAAAAATACAAGCGGGTACACCACACCCCCAGGCTTAATTTTTAAAAATATGGGTGTGTGCACCGCCTACTCCAAAAACAATCTCAACTCAAATAGAATTTCCAATTATACTTTTTCTTTTCACCTTTCTTTTTCACAAATCATTTTTATATATTTTTTAAAATCATCTTTTTATTTTAACAATTTCAGCAAAAAAAATTTTGGATCACATCCACATATTCACAAAGAATATCACCACATAAACACCCCAAAATGAAAGTGTAAAACACTAAAGCTCGACTTGGGTGTGCGACTAGGATCGGCTATGAGGCTTTGGTGAAATAATGGTGGAGCTGTATCAAAAGAAACGGTAGGCATAACGGGGCTATCGAGGATAAGATGTTAGGAACGATACAAAGCTCAACCGGGCCAAAATGATGGCCTACATTACGCTCACGCTTAACTAACCATGCACCAATGCTTCAAAAGTAGATTGGGGCAAGTTTTTAGCCATCGAGAAAGATGATCCTTCCTCCCAAATGGAGCAAAACATGTCTAGTGACAGCTACTCACATCTCTACACTACCGTTCAATTCACACTGGATTCACCAATTTTTGAGTATAATAAAATGTTTTTACGCAAATAGAAAAAATATAAAACTATAAGCATACAAAATTATTAAATCTACAACAATTTCTACACGAGACGAGAGCACTCGACTAGGAGAACTGCAGGAGTCAACATTTTAATCCGTCTCACAATCCTATGCCAGCACAATAATTTTCACAAATCATATAATAGAAATGAGTTTAACTCGCAGCACGGTAACAGCTAAGCAAACCCACATGTGGGTGCAGTGGTGTGCGATGTAATGAACTAATCAAAATAAAACAATAAAAGTTTCTAGTATACACATGAAATATGTGCATGCAAAGGATAATAAATGCTGGCTCTCCCCCAGACTTAAATAAAGCTACACATCATATTATATAGAAATTTAAATCAGATAGAGACAAGGGAAGAGGTTATCCAATGCTCAGCCAGTGAGCATACCAGAAGACGCTTGAAAAACCAAAGCAGGTCCGCCAAATGAAGAATCACAACCCCGCCATTACGACTTTGCCATGAATACCTGTAAGGGTGAGCTCCGCAAAAATAAAAGAAAAATAGACAAAATACAAAGAAATACTAAAACTAAGATAGACATGAAAAATAAAAATGCAGGAATTATAAGATAACTACTGGGGTTATTATCCTCCCAACACGACTTATTAAATTCTATACATTTCTAGCTAATGGGACTATGGAAAGAAAATTGCACAGGTAACTGTTCCATTATCCGTTTCGGTAACAGGTACCGATACGATGATAAAACAGTTACCACTCTACCTGAATAATAATACCTGCCCAACACAGGTAGAGGAAATAGGAAGTAAGATGAGGAGGAGCGCTGGTCCTCACTCATCTTACCAAGAAATGAATCCTTGCCCAGTAAGGCGTCATCCACTGCAAGTCCGCATGAGGTGATGGCGATGACAGGGTCTTCCACTATAAAGGAGGTAGAAACATTCTCCCACTGGCAGATGCAATCGCCGTCGGCATGAGCGCAAGGTTCATCATCATCCCAACACACCCGTGGAGACTCATCCTACACAGGCTCAGATAATAAAGGGGGGGGGGGGTCAAGTAATAAATGAGAGGAAGAACTAAAACACGCAAAATATGGGAGAGTGGTCCCGGTATCACTCTTAGCAGGATCCGAGCACAGATCATCATCAGTATCATATGAGTCGTATCGTGGGGAAGCCTAGAACTCGAGGTCTTCCGTGGTAAGAGTGATCGCCTCATCCAATAATAAGGTGTAAATCTCCGAATCAGAAAGGTGATATTCCTAATCCCACCGGGAAACGTCATAGAGTTCCGAAGATCCACATTTTCCGGCGGAGATTGTAGAGTCCTCATCCCACTTTGGCGCAACCTCAGGCACCGAATCATCCAAAAATACGGCATCATCAGCCGACTCACACAAAAATGGAGTAGCACCATTAGGAAAAAAATTACGGATGGTAAAAACTGCTCTCAAAATAAGGCATTCAATGAGCAGGCCCCATCACAAAATTGTCCGCTGACACCTCCCCACTGATGGGAACAATCCCATCATCCCATAAAGGAGTGCCCATGTGTTCCTGATCCTATTTTTGCTGGCTAAAACAAGAGTGATCGTCATCACTCAAGGGAAGCTTCTAAAAAGGGAGTGAGGGACCCCTAAAAGACCTGTATGCGGCGAGAGATTCTTCGGTAATCTCAACGGGCGAAGAACGAGAAAGATGTTTGATGTTAGTGTATGGGCCAGACAACACTCTGGTAGGCCTGTCCATAGTAGTCCTCCATAAACGGGGGGTTTCTGTGCATACGCCCATAGAGGGAGAAGGCTCGCAAGAACGAGGGAAATCCTTCAACATGTGGCATACACATTGACATAGCAAACACCTAATACAATGCTTGGCATTTAAAAAAGACAAGGCGTCAATGTATCGGCGCAAAGAGTCATAGGGATGGCACTCAGCTACAAAACACATTACGAACAAAAAAATTGCCGAAAAAGTGCTACACAGCTAAAATAAAAATAACACAGACCTGCTTGCTAAGCCAAAAATAGAAAAGGAACAAAGAAAAATAAGCAACAAATTCTAAAAACTAAAGCAAAGAAGAAACATGAAATGGACAAATGGAAAAGGGCTTCTATCTCCTATCTCCCTCTCCAAAAACTCACACGACTATGTTCCCCGGCAACTGAGCAAAAAAGTTGATGCAGTCTACGACAAGTGTACTGGTCGCATAAGTAATATAAATTTGACGAATTTTCCCAAGTATCGATCTCTCAAGGAACACAGTAAGGTGTAGTTAATTTTGAGGAGGACTTGAGATTGATGTCCAAAAGTCGTTGTTTACGAAGGGGGTTTTGATTGTTTGCGGAAAAAGAAAGTAGAACACTAATAAACAACTCCTATGCATTTCTACTGTGCAATGCTTCGCCAGGCAGATGGAAAACTTCACGGGCCGCTATGCGCAGAATTGCTAAGCGGATGGACAAGTAGGCTTGCGGATGAGGTGGTGAGAATGACGGAATGAGGGTCATGAGCAACTCTTCGCTACGGACGCCACTAGAAATTTCGAATGCGGCACTACGTGGTGGAGGATGGATAATGGCGCACCTCAAAAAAATAACGGGAATATAAAATCACATAGACATGATTGTACACAAACCTATATTAAATTAAGCACACTTCATCAAATACAAAGAGATCGAACTATATTATCAACAACAAAAGAAGAAGAGAGTGTGAAATCGACCGGATCTGAGCTCTTGCTGAGGATTCACGATAGAAATTGTTTGGTTATCAATCCGCGTCCTAGCTCGGTCCTCAACTACATATGGGGTTGAGGAGGCTATAACTAACTCCTAATGGACCCGTCTTTTTCGTGTCACGATCAGTTGGTGGATGGAACAATTTCCTCAAATCTTGATGGAGAAAGCTAGGTCAAACCCTTCTTGAAGATCAAGGATGAAGGAGGAGGCCAAGAGGAAACTCTGACTTTAATTGGGCATTGAAAGCTTTCCCGAAACCCCTCCCTACGGTGGAGGATGAAGGAGATCGACGGAACCCTCCTCAGAGATGAAAATGGTGGAGGAAAATTCCACCCTCCGAAATTTGTGCGGAACCTACGAATTTATAGAATGCAGAAAAAACAATGTGCACGATCACTAGCGCACGACCAGTGGTCGTGAGAACAATGTCCAGTGATAGTACTTATTGGCATGGCAGAACTGGTAAAAATTGGAATCAATACATACGATCAGTGGTGCACGACCAGTTGTCATGCGTACTAGGGCCAGTGATAATGCGTTTGCCCCAGACAGAACTTCGCAAAATGGGTAATAGCACGCACGATCAATGGAGAATGACCAGTGATCATGCGTAATAGATCCAATGATCGTGCGCAATGTTCCTGTACTGATTGGTAATTTGATGGACAGACCGCGCACGACCAGTGGTCGTGTGCTATGGAGTCCACTAACCGTGTGCGTGTAGAAACACATGATCTGTTGCCCTTAGGCGGAAACCAATCCCAAACAATCCCAGAACACACACAACCATTTTACCAGAATCAAAAACAAACCATTGATATATGCAGACATTCAAGGCAATTAAAATAAGAAGTACAATCCATAAAAGTTAAAAAAATACACAACTACGAGCCTAAAAGTGCACTTCCTATGTGGATAAAGATTGGATGAAATATATACGATAATGAACTAAAAGTGAAGTGCTTGCGAAAGAAAACTAGCCAAGATGTGTCCGAAAATCATTATATAAATAGGACTCATCACACCCCCAGACTTACCAGTTTGCGCGTCCCGAGCAAACAAAATCTATGCTGATAGGGAAAATAAACTAGCTAACAAAGAAATTTAGATACGGAGTAGTACCATGCAAAGTCACATGCTCGCGCGCATAAAAATATTATAGATGAAATTTCTAAGTATTCAAAATAGTTTTTACTTTTCACAATGCGTATCAATATATTATTACTACTCAAAAATGGAATCACGGTGAATCTTCTGGTTACACACAGGGAGAAATTAGGCTGGCCACTAAGGTGAGCTTTTCCAAAGACCGGGGCTCGGGATCACCTCCAAAGAAATCCATTAATGTCGGGGACCATACGCTTGCCCGTTCACACTCTCTCCATGGTACAAGTTTTACTCAAGCGTTAATCCGTAGAACTTTAGGTGAAGGGATGGGGCTTGGCTTTCAGTGAGGTAAATAAAGATATATAAGAAGGCTACGCACCTAACCGAAATGAACTAGCATAAAAAAAAGAATCCAAAATACAAGCGGGTACACCACACCCCCAGACTTAATTTTTAAAAATATGGGTGTGTGCACTACTACAAATACATTCTCAACTCAAATAGAATTTCACATTATACTTTTTATTTTCACCATTCTTTTTAACAAATCATTTTTAAATATTTTTTAAAATCCTCGTTTTATTTTAACAATTTCGGCAAAAAATATTTTGGAGCACATCCACATATTCACAAAGCATATCACCACATCAACACCCCAAAATGAAAATGTAATACACTAAAGCTCGACTCTGGTGTGCGACTAGGATCGACTATGAGGCTTTGGTGAAATAATGGTGGAGTTGTATCAAAAGAAGCGGTAGGCACAACGGGGCTAGCGAGGATAAGACGTTAGGAACAGTACAATGCTCAACCGGGCAAAAATGATGGCCTACATCACACTCACACTTAACTAACCATGCACCAATGCTTTGAGAGTAGCTTGGGGCAAGTTCTTATGCACCGAGAAAGAAGATCCTTCCTCCCTACTCGAGCAAAACAAGTCTAGTGATAGCTACACACATCCATACACAACCGTTCGATAAAACTCCAGATTCACCTATTTTTTAGTAGAATAAAAAGTCTTTATACAAATAGAAAAATATAAAACTATAAGCATACAGAAAAATTTAATCTACTCCAATTTCTACTTGAGATGAGAGCACTCGACAAGGAGCACTACAGGAGTCAACATTTTACTCCATCTCACAATCATATGATAGCACAATAATTTTCCCAAATCATACAAAAGAAACGAGTTTTACTCGCAACACATTAATAGCTAAGCACGCGCATATGTGGGTGTAGTGGTGTGCGATGCAATGAAATTAATCAAAATAAAATAATAAAGATTCTAGTATGCACATAAAATGATGGTGTGCAAAAGGTATCAAATACTTGCACTCCCCCAGACTTAAACTAAGCTACACAGCATATGATATAGAAATTTAAATCAGATAGAGACAAGGGAAGAGGTTTCCCAATTCTTAGCAAGTGAGCATACCAGAAGACGCATGAAAAACAAAAGCAGTTCGGCCACACAAAGAATCACAACCCCGCCAAAACGACTTTGCCATATATACCTGCAGGGGTTAGCTACGCAAAAACAAAAGAAAATAAGCAAAATACAAAGAAATACTAAAACAAAGATAGACATGAAAAATAAAAATGCTGGAAATATATGATAACTACTGGTATTGTCCTCTCAACACGACTTATTAAATTCTATACATTTCTTGCTAATGGGCCTATGAAAAGAAAAGTGCACAGGTAACTGTTCCATTATCCATTTTGGTAACAGGTAGCGACGACGATAAAATAGTTACCCTTCTACCTGAATAATAATAACTACCCAACACAGGTAGAGTAAATAGGAAGTAATAAGAGGAGGAGCACTGGTCCTCACTCATCTTACCACAAAATAAATCCTTGCCTAGCAAGGCGTCATCCACCGCAGGTCTGTAGGAGGCAATGACGACGGCAGGGACTTCCACTGTGAAGGAGGTAGAGACCTTCTCGCACCGGCAGATGCACTCGCCGTCGGCATGAGCACAAGGCTCGTCGTCATCCCAACGCACCCGTAGAGACTCACCCTACACAGTCTCAGATAATGATGGGGGATTAAGTAATAAATGAGAGGAAGAACTAAAACACGCAAAATATGGGAGAGTGGTCCTGATATCATTCTCAGCAGGATTCGAGCACAAATCATCGTCTGTATTATATGAGTCGTATCGTGGGGAAGCCGAGAACTCGAGGTCTGCGGTGGTAAGAGGGATCGCCTCATCCAATAAGGAGGTGTGAATCTCCGCATCAAAAAGGGGATATTCCTCATCCCACCGGGGAACATCATAGCGTTCCGAAGATCCACATTCTATGTATGAGATAGTAGAGTCCTCATTACACTTTGGCGCAACTTCAGGCACCAAATCATCCAAAAATACGGCATCATCAGCCGACTCACACAAAAATGGATTAGCACCATCAGGAAAATATTGCGGAGGGGCAAAACTGCTCTTGAAACCTGGCATTGAATGAGCAGGCCACATCGCAAAATCATTCGTTGATACCTCCCCACTGACGGGAACAATCTCATCATCCTATACAGGAGTGCCCATGAGTTCCTGATCCTCTTTTTGCTGTCTAACAACAGAGTGATCGTCATCACTCAAGGGAATCTCGTAAAAAGGGAGCAAGGGACCGATGAAAGACCTATATGCAGCGAGAGATTCTTTGGTAATCTCAACGGGCGAAGAACGAGCAAGATGTGTGATGTCAGTGTATGGGTCAGGCAACACCCTGGTAGGCTTGTCCACAGTAGTCATACGTAAACGAGGTGTTTCTGCGCACACGCCCACAGAGGGAGAAGACTCGCACAAACGAGGGCAATCCTTCAACATGTGGTCTACACCTCGACAAAGCAAACACCTAATACAATGCTCAGCATTTAAAATATCCAAGGACTCAATGTATCGACGCAAAGTGTCATAGAGATGGCACTCAACTATAGAATACATTGCGAACAAAAATAATTGCCGAAAAAGTGCTACACAGCTAGAAAAAAATAACACGGACACGCATGCTAAGCCAAAAATAGAAAAGGAACAAGGAAAAATAAGCAACAAAATTTAAAAACTAAAGCAAAGAAGAAACATGATATGAACAAATGGAAAAGGGCTTCTATCTCCTATCTCCCTCTCCAAAAACTCACACGATTGTGTTCCCCGGCAACGGTACAAAAAACTTGAAGCGGTCTATGACAAGTGCACCGGTCGCACAAGTAATATAAAATTGGTTAATTTTTTCAAGTATCGATCTCTCAAGGAACACAGTAAGGTGGAGTTAATTTTGAGGAGGACATGAGATTGAAGTCCTAAGGTCGGTGTTTTTGAAGGGGGTTTTGATTTTTTGCGGGAAAAAAAGTAAAAAACTAATAAACTACTCCTATGCATTGCTACTGTGCAATGCTTCGCCAGGCAGATGGAAAACTATACGGGCCGCTATGCACCAAATTGCTAAGCGGATGGAAAAGTAGGCTTGCGGATGAGGTGGTGAGAATGACGGAATGAGGGTCATGAGCAACTAGAAATTGCGAGTGCGGCACTATGTGGTGGAGGATGGATAATGGCGCACCTCAAAAAAATAACGTGAATATAAAATCACATAGACATGATTGTACACAAACCTATATTAAATTAAGCACACTTCATCAAATACAAAGAGATCGAACTATATTATCAACAATAAAAGAAGAAGAGAGTGTGAAATCGACCGGATCTGAACTCTTGCTGAGGATTCACGGAAGGAATCGTTTGGTTATCAATCCGCGTCCTAGCTCGGTCCTCAACTGCATCTGGGGTTAAGGAGGTTGTAACTAACTTCTAATGAACCCGTCTTTTTCGCGTCACGATCCGTTGGTGGATGGAACAATTTCATAAAATCTTGATGGAGAAAGCAAGGTCAAACCCTTCTTGAAGCTCAAGGATAAAGGAGGAGGCCGAGAGGAAACTCCGACTTGAATTTGGCTTTGAAAGCTTGCCCGGAACCCCTCCCTATGGTGGAGGATGAAGGAGATGGACGGAACCCTCCTCAGAGACGAAAACCGTGGAGGAAAAGTCCACCCTCCGGAATTTGTGCGGAACCTATGAATTTATAGATTGCAGAAAAAATAATGTGCACGATCACTGGCGCACGACCAGTGGTCGTGCGAACAATGTCCAGTGATCGTACGTATTGGTATGGCAGAACTGGTAAAAATTGGAATCAATACATACGATCAGTGGCGCACGACCAGTTTTCATGCGTACTAGGGCCAGTGATAATGCGTTTGCCCAAGACAGAACTTCGCAAAATGGATAATAGCACGCACGATCAATTGAGAATGACCAGTGGTCGTGTGCAATAGATCCAATGATCGTGCACAGTGTTCCTATACTGATTGGTAATTTGATGGACAGACCGCGCACGACCAGTGGTCGTGTGCTATCGAGTCCACTGACCGTGTGCGTGTAGAAACACACGATCTGTTGACCTTAGGTGGAAACCAATCCCAAACAATCCCAGAACACACACCACCATTTTACCAGAATCAAAAACAAACCATTGATATGTGCAGACATTCAACTCAATTAAAATAAGAAGTACAATCCATAAAAGTTACAAAAATACACAACTACGAGCCTAAAAGTGCACTTCCTATGTAGATAAAGATTAGATGAAATATATACGATAATGAACTAAAAGTGAAGTGCTTGTGAAAGAAAACTAGCCCAGATGTGTCCGAAAATCATTATATAAATAGGACTCATCATACCCCCAGACTTACCAGTTTGCGCGTCCCGAACAAAACAAATCTATGCAGATAGGGAAAATAAACTAGCTAACAAAGAAATTTAGATACGGAGTACCATGCAAAGTCACATGCTCGCGCGCATAAAAATATTATAGATGAAATTTCTAAGTATTCAAAATAGTTTTTACTTTTCACAATGCGTATCAATATATTATTACTACTCAAAAATGGAATCACGGTGAATCTTCTGGTTACACGCAGGGAGAAATTAGGCAGGCCACTAAGGTGAGCTTTTCCAAAGGCCGGGGCTCGGGATCACCTCCAAAGAAATCCATTAATGTCGGGGACCATACGCTTGCCCGTTCACACTCCCTCCACGGTATAAGTTTTACTCAAGCGTTAATCCGTAGAACTTTAGGTGAAGGGATGGGGCTTGGGTTTCAGTGAGGTAAATAAAGATATATAAGAAGGCTACGCACCTAACCTAAATGAACTAGCATAAAAAAAAGAATCCAAAATACAAGCAGGTACACCACACCCTCAGACTTAATTTTTAAAAATATGGGTGTGTGCACCGCCTACTCCAAATACATTCTCAACTCAAATAGAATTTCGAATTATCCTTTTTATTTTTACCTTTATTTTTAACAAATCATTTTTAAATATTTTTTAAAATCCTCGTTTTATTTTTACAATTTCGGAAAAAAAATTTGGAGCACATCCACATATTCACAAAGCATATCACCAAATCAACACCCCAAAATGAAAATGTAATACACTAAAGCTCGACTTGGGTGTGCGACTAGGATCGACTATGAGGCTTTGGTGAAATAATAGTGGATCTGTATCAAAAGAAGCGGTAGGGACAACGGGGCTAGCGAGGATAAGACTTTAGGAACAGTACAATGCTCAACCGGGCAAAAATGATGGCCTACATCACACTCACACTTAACTAACCATGCACCAATGCTTTGAGAGTAGCTTGGGGCAAGTTCTTATGCACCGAGAAAGAAGATCCTTCCTCCCTACTCGAGCAAAACAAGTCTAGTGACAGCTACACACATCCATACACTACCGTTCGATAAAACACCAGATTCACCTATTTTTTAGTAGAATAAAAAGTCTTCATACAAAAAGAAAAAAATATAAAACTATAAGCATACAGAAAAATTAAGTCTACTCCAATTTCTACTTGAGATGAGAGCACTCGACTAGGAGCACTGCAGGAGTCAACATTTTACTCCATCTCACAATCATATGATAGCACAATAATTTTCCCAAATCATACAAAAGAAATGACTTTTACTCGCAACACGTTAACAGATAAGCACGCACATATGTGGGTGCAGTAGTGTGCGATGCAATGAAATAATCAAAATAAAACAATAAAGCTTCTAGTATGCACATAAAATGATGGTGTGCAAAAGGTATCAAATACTTGCTCTCCCCCAGACTTAAACTAAGCTACACAGCATATGATATAGAAATTTAAATCAGATAGAGACAAGGGAAGAGGTTTCCCAATTCTTAGCAAGTGAGCATACCAGAAGACGCGTGAAAAAGAAAAGCAGTTCGGCCACACAAAGAATCACAACCCCGCCAATACGACTTTGCCATGTATACCTGCAGGGGTTAGCTACGCAAAAACAAAAGAAAATAGACAAAATACAAAGAAATACTAAAACAAAGATAGACATGAAAAATAAAAATGCTAGAAATATATGATAACTACTGGTGTTATTGTCCTCTCAACATGACTTATTAAATTCTATACATTTCTTGCTAATGGGCCTATGAAAAGAAAAGTGCACAAGTAACTGTTCCATTATCCATTTTGGTAACATGTAGCGACGACGATAAAACAGTTACCCTTCTACCTGAATAATAATAACTACCCAACACAGGTAGAGTAAATAGGAAGTAATAAGAGGAGGAGCACTGGTCCTCACTCATCTTACCACAAAATAAATCCTTGCCCAGCAAGGCGTCATCCACCGCAGGTCTGTAGGAGGCAATGACGACGGCAGGGACTTCCACTGTGAAGGAGGTAGAGACCTTCTCGCACCGGCAGATGCACTTGCCGTCGGCATAAGCACATGGCTCATCGTCATCCCAACGCACCCGTGGAGACTCACCCTGCACAGTCTCAGATAATGATGGGGGATCAAGTAATAAACGAGAGGAAGAACTAAAACACACAAAATATGGGAGAGTGGTCCTGATATCACTCTCAGCAGGATCCGAGCACAAATCATCGTCTGTATCATATGAGTCGTATCGTGGGGAAGCCGAGAACTCGAGGTCTGCGGTGGTAAGAGGGATTGCCTAATCCAATAAGGAGGTGCAAATCTCCGCATCAAAAAGGGGATATTCCTCATCCCACCGGGGAACATCATAGCGTTCCGAAGATCCCCATTCTATGTATGAGATAGTAGTGTCCTCATTACACTTTGGCGCAACCTCAGGCACCAAATCATCCAAAAATACGGCATCATCAGCCGACTCACACAAAAATGGATTAGCATCATCAGGAAAATATTGCGGAGGGGCAAAACTGCTCTCGAAACCAGGCATTGAATGAGCAGGCCACATCGCAAAATCATTCGTTGATACCTCCCCGCTGACGGGAACAATCTTATCATCCTATACAGCAGTGCCCATGAGTTCCTGATCATCTTTTTGCTGTCTAACACCAGATTTATCGTCATCACTCAAGAGAATCTCTTAAAAAGGGAGCGAGGGACCAATGAAAGACCTGTATGCGGCGAGAGATTCTTTGGTAATCAAAACGGGCGAAGAATGAGCAAGATGTGCGATGTCAGTGTATGGGTCAGGCAACACCCTGGTAGGACTGTCCACAGTAGTCATACGTAAACGAGGTGTTTCTGCTCACACGCCCACAGAGGGAGAAGACTCGCACAAACGAGGGCAATCCTTCAACATGTGGTCTACACCTCGACAAAGCAAACACCTAATACAATGCTCAGTATTTAAAACATCCAAGGACTCAATGTATCGGCGCAAAGTGTCATAGTGATGGCACTCAACTATAGAATACAATGGGAACAAAGATAATTGCCAAAAAAGTTCTACACAGCTAGAATAAAAATAACACAGACCTGCATGCTAAGCCAAAAACAGAAAAGGAACAAGGAAAAATAAGCAACAAATTTTAAAAACTAAAGCAAAGAAGAAACATGATATGAACAAAAGGAAAATGGCTTCTATCTCCTATCTTCCTCTCCAAAAGCTCACACGACTGTGTTCCCCGGCAACGGAACAAAAAACTTAAAGCGGTCTATGACAACTGTACTGGTCGCAAAAGTAATATAAAATGGGTGAATTTTTTCAAGTATCGATCTCTCAAGGAACACAGTAAGGTGGAGTTAATTTTGAGGAGGACATGAGATTGAATTCCTATGTTCGGTGTTTTTGAAGGGGGTTTTGATTGTTAGTGGAAAAAGAAATTAAAACACTAATAAACTACTCCTATGCAATGCCGCTATGCAATTATTCGCCAGGCGGATGGAAAACTACATGGGCCGCTATGCACCGAATCACTAGGCGGATGGACGAGTAGGCTTGCGGATAAGGTGGTGAGAATGGAGAAATGAGGGTCATGAACACTTGTTTGCTACGCACACAACTAGCAATTTCTCGTGCGGCACTATGTGGTGGAGGATGGATAATGGCGCACCTCAAGTAAACAACGTAAATATAAAATTACATAGACATTATTGTGCACAAACGTATATCAAATTAAGCACACTTCAACAAATACAAAGAGATCAAACTACATTATCAACAACAAAAGAAGAAGAGAGTGCTAAATCGACCAGATCCGAAGTCTTGCTGAGGATTCACAGAAGGAATCATCGGGTTGTCAATCCGCATCCTAGCTCGGTCCTTAACTGCATCCGGGGTAGAGAAGGTTGTCACTAACTCCAAATGTGCACGTCTTCTTTGTGTCACGATCCAATGGAGGATGGCACAAACTCCTCAAAGCTTGATGGAGATGGCTAGGTCAAACCCTTCTTGAAGCTCAAGGATGAAGGAGGAATCCGAAAGGAAGCTCCAGCTTAAATTTAGCGTTTAAAGCTTTCCCAGAACCCTCCCTGCGATGGGAGATGAAGGAGATTGGCGGAACCCTCCTCTGAGACAAAAATGATAGAGGAAAATTCCACCCTTCGGAATTAAGGAGGAACTTGCGAATTTATAGATTGTAGAAATAACAATGCGCACGATCACTGGCGCACGACCAGTGGTCGTGCAATCAATGTCCAATGATTGTGCGTAGTGGAAAGCCAGAACCTTGTAAAAATTGGTATCATTACACACGATCAGTGGCGCATGACTAGTGGTCATGCTCACTAGGGCCAGTGATAGTGCGTTTGCCCCAGACAAAACTTGGTAAAATGGAGAATAACACGCACAATCAATGGCGCACGACCAGTGGTCGTGCGAAATAGATCCAATGATCGTGAGCAGTGTTCCTGTATTATTTGGGAATTCTATGGATAGACCGCGCACGACTAGTGGTACTGGACGTGTGCTAAGGAGTCCACGAACCGTGAGCGTGTAAAACGCACGATCAGTGGCCCTAAGGTGGAAACCAATACCAAACAATCCTGGAACACACACCGCCATTTTACCAGCAGGAAAAAAAACACTGCTATATGCAGACATTCCAGGCAATTACAATAAGAAGTATAATGCATAAAAGTACCAAAAATACACAACCACGGGCCTAACAATGCACTTCTATGGAGATAAAGATTAGATGAAATATATATGATAACGAACTAAAAGTGAAGTGCTTGCGAAATAAAACTAGCCTAGATGAGTTCGTAAATCACTATATAAATAGACTCATCATTATGCGTCGAGCTATAGGCTTGTCGCCGCTACTGATGGTGGGCGGCCTGGAGGCAGTTCGCCACTACTAACCGGTGGCCTGTCCCCACTATTGGGCGACAAGGGCTTGGCGACCTGGCAGGCTGAAGAGAGCAGGTCGCGCATGCTGTCGGATGAGGTTAGTTTGTCAGCTGGTGAGCAGAGTGCCCACCTCACTTTGGCAGACATAGGCTGAGTCCGTCACCTTCTGGCGGACTGAATTGAGTCTGCATTATGTTGGGCGACTTGGAGGCAGGTCGCTTGGTGATGAGGAGGTTTGGCTTGCTTCCTGTGCGACGTACAGGATTGGGCTGAAGAAACACGCAACTACTCCCGGGCATACAGCTACTTGGCCATCTTGGCGGATTGCAATGTGAGTCCGCCTCTTGCTTCGATAGTTCGCATGTTGGAGAAGAATGAACCATTGCACTGTTAGCTGACCTAACCACGCGGCCTACAGGGGCAGACTGAGGAAGTTGTCCGCAGCCCCTACAGAACAAGCGGCTGCTGCGAGACCTGGGCGGTTAGGACGGGAAGACCACCGTAGCCGCGCAGCTCGAGCGGACAGAGATGTTTGTCCGCCCATCATTAGAAAATGGGGGCTGACAGGCCGTGATCTCCAGCGGGAACCTGGAGCACGCCACGACTTGCAAGCTAGCTACCTTACAAGGGATCACCGATTACTATGTTTACATAATCCACTCACATTTTTAAGTTCTAAAGGGAACTTCGAAAAAGTAGGAGACCCATGAAAATCGTGATCCTTCCGTTGGAAAAATAAAAGGCAGGGGCAGATAGAACCTTATGACTCTCCTTAGAAAAGGTTTGACAATGCTTTTTCTTCCCTGTAAAGGAAAAGTTAATGCAGGCGACAAGAGGCATATCTTGTGTGTACCTGAGTTGCCTTTGCAAAATAGAGAAGACTTGTGAATGTCTTGTATTGAGCTCTATAAAACAAAGATGGGAGGAAGTATAGAAGGAAAATGACTTGTAAGTACCTAAAAGAAGCTTACAAGACCTGTTAACTTCTACAAAAGGAAGAGTAAGCTGTATATGAAAGAAAACTAAGTTACAAGTACATGAAGAGGACTTGCAAATATTTGCTAATCTCTACAAAAGAAAGAGTGAGCAGCATATGAAAGAAAACTATGTTGCTTGTATCTGAAGATGAATTGAAAATATCTGCTAATTTCTGCAAAAAAAGAGTGAGTAGCAGATAAAATAAAACAAAAATACAGATACCTGAAGAGGGCTTACAAATATCTGTTATTCTCTACAAAAGGAAGAGTGGGCAGTATACATGAAAGAAAAAGTAAGTTGCAAGTACCTGAAGGGAACATGCTAATATCTGCTAATCTCTGCAAAAAAAAGTGTGAGCAGCTGATAAAAGAAAACTTAATTGTAGGTACCTGAAGAAGACTTGCAAATATCTGCTTTTCTCTAAAAAAGGAAGAGTGGGCAGCAGACCTTAAAGAAAAAGTAAGTTGCAAGTACCGGAAGGGATCTTGCTAATATCTCTAATCTCTGTAATAAAAGGGTGAGCAGCAGATAAAAGAAAAATAAAATGCAGGTACATGAAGAGGACTTGCAAATATATGTTATTCTCTACAAAAGGAAGAGTGAGTCGCAGACATAAAATAAAAGTAAGTTGCAAGTACCTGAAGGGAACTTGATAATGTCTGCTTATCTCTGCAAAAAGAAGAGTGAGCAGTAGATAAAAGAAAACAAAATTACAGGTACCTGAAGAGGACCTACAAATATCTGCTATTTTTTGCAAAAAAAAGAGTGAGCAACAGACATGAAAGAAAAAGTAAGTTGCAAGTACCTGAAGGGAACTTGCTAATATCTGTTAATCTCTAAAAAAGAAGAGTGAATAGCAGATAAAAGAAAACTAAATTATAAGTACCTGAAGAGGACTTGCGAATGTTAACTGTTGATATGATAAGGAAGGCTTAATTAGATTACAGGAGAAATGCCTGACAAGCTCTGCAATTAACCTAATAAAGATCAAACCGCGATAATGATCTTTTCACGTGATCAGATATGAAATCTTTAATATGAAATCCAAGTAAGCTAGATGAAACCATCTTGATTAGACTTTAATAGCATGGCTTGTCAATAAATAGAAATAGATTCCTTGATTGAATAATAGACGCCAAGAATAAGCATAATCAATCGCCAACAGATGGAGCTTCATGAAAGCCGAATATATAAAGCGAGCATGAGCAAAAAGATGTTGCAAATCCTTTTTATAGGTTGGACTTAACCTGTTAACACTAAAGAAGGCAGAATGAAAAAAGAGGGCTACACTTGAATATGACCCAAAAAAGACTGGATGTTGCCACAGGTATTCCCCGGGGGCCTTATGCATCACTAGCCTAAGAAAAATCATCTAGGGTGTAGTCCTACATAGAGCGGACTAGTCGTATTCCATTGAAATGGCACAAAAGAGAAACATGCATAAAAAGAGGGATAAGGACATCTACTGAGAGAGGACACTGAACAATGAACAAAAAAGCATTTTAGGCGACCACTAAGAAGTGGGTTTGATTGCCACAAAAAGATTTCAGGCAACAACAAAAAAAGTGGGTTTGATTGCCTTATTGGAAATATGGCTACCACGTGGAGTGGGTTTGATTGCCAAAAGTTTCCATAATAATATAAATATTATGAAAAATTGAAAAGCATGATTGAAGGAAATGTGGTAAAACAAACTTTACCACTAATAAATTTTGAAAGTAGTTGTGGCGTTGAGTAAGTACTCGACGTTGCAAGAGAGGATTTTATAATGATATTCTTAAGCATTATATTCATGCAATTTGACTTCTTTCAGCAATTTCTCCACGAGCTTATGAAGGGCACGATATTTCTCTGTATCATGACCCACACTTATGTAGTATTGGCAGAATAAATCCTTGTGATATCTTCGTCCAGGTCGCGTATGGAAAGGCCATTCAAAATTTGGCTCTTGCTTGATAATGTGAAGAATTTCCTTCATAGAGATAGTTAAGTTTGTATACATTCTTCTTGATCCATCCTGCTTATATTGGAGAGAAGCATGAGGCTCATTATTAAAAGTTCGAATTGATATATCAGAGTCATCAAGACTCGACTTTGAATGCTTTGATTGAGATGTAGATGAATTCCCATGATCATAATATGCTTTATGCTAAAAAACTGGGAGATTTTGATCCTGATCGCAATGCAATAAGTTACGATTATGATCAAGAGGTGGATAGTTATGAAGAGACCTATTATCCAGTCGGTGACAAGAAGTCTTTTCTTGTGCTTGAGCCATCTGATCTAAACGATGAAATATAGCCATGATTCACTGCTTCACCTCCTACGAACTGATTTGCATAATCAATAAGATCTCTATAGGTTTTGAATTCCTTTACAATGGCTTATAATTTTCGAGGTCCTTATCGAAGTTCTCTTATGAAAGCAACTTTATAGAAGTCTTTATCAACATTAACGATGTAAAGAGTTTCCTTTTGTAATCGGTTGATGAAGTGAGCATAAGCCTCATCGTCTCCTTGCTTGATTTGAAAAAGAGTTCCTATGTCTTTTTCTCTCTTCTTAAAGGTTCAAAACCTCGAGAGGAATTTTATTTGAAGATCGTTGAAGAAAGTTATTGATAGAGGCGATAGATGGTAGAAACAGTCCAACACTTGAGCACCAATAGATATGATAAAGAGCTTGCATTTGATACCATCTGATAGAGCTTTCAATGAAACAAATGATTCAATAGCTTGTAAGTGAGACACTTGAACACTCGTCCCCAAGTAGACTGGAAGATGAGGTTCTGTGAAATCTTATAGAACAACTTCCCTTTGAATATGAGGTGTGAAAAGATAAAACACTTGCTCCTCTCCTGCAAAAGATGTTAGTCCCTCAGGTATATGAGGATAAGCATTCAGGAAAATATTGCGGAGGGGCAAAACTGCTCTCGAAACCAGGCATTGAATGAGCAGGCCACATCGCAAAATCATTCGTTGATACCTCCCCGCTGACGGGAACAATCTCATCATCCTATACAGCAGTGCCCATGAGTTCCTGATCATCTTTTTGCTGTCTAACACCAGATTTATCGTCATCACTCAAGAAAATCTCGTAAAAAGGGAGCGAGGGACCAATGAAAGACCTGTATGCGGCGAGAGATTCTTTGGTAATCAAAACGGGCGAAGAATGAGAAAGATGTGTGATGTCAGTGTATGGGTCAGGCAACACCCTGGTAGGACTGTCCACAGTAGTCATACGTAAACGAGGTGTTTCTGCTCACACGCCCACAGAGGGAGAAGACTTGCACAAACGAGGGCAATCCTTCAACATGTGGTCTACACCTCGACAAAGCAAACACCTAATACAATGCTTAGCATTTAAAACATCCAAGGACTCAATGTATCGGCGCAAAGTGTCATAGTGATGGCACTCAACTATAGAATACAATGCGAACAAAGATAATTGCCAAATAAGTTCTACACAGCTAGAATAAAAATAACACGGACCCGCATGCTAAGCCAAAAACAGAAAAGGAACAAGGAAAAATAAGCAACAAATTTTAAAAACTAAAGCAAAGAAGAAACATGATACGAACAAATGGAAAATGGCTTCTATCTCCTATCTTCCTCTCCAAAAGCTCACACGACTGTGTTCCCCGGCAATGGTACAAAAAACTTGAAGCGGTCTATGACAACTCTACTGGTCGCACAAGTAATATAAAATGGGTGAATTTTTTCAAGTATCGATCTCTCAAGGAACATAGTAAGGTGGAGTTAATTTTGAGGAGGACATGAGATTGAAGTCCTAAGGTCGGTGTTTTTGAAGGGGGTTTTGATTGTTAGTGGAAAAAGAAAGTAAAACACTAATAAACTACTCCTATGCAATGCCGCTATGCAATGCTTCGCCAGGCGGATGGAAAACTACACGGGCCGCTATGCACCGAATCACTAGGCGGATGGACGAGTAGGATTGCAGATGAGGTGGTGAGAATGGAGAAATGAGGGTCATGAACACCTGTTTGTTATGCACACAACTAGCAATTTCTCGTGCGGTACTATGTGGTGGAGGATGGATAATGGCGCACCTCAAGTAAACAACGTAAATATAAAATTACATAGACATTATTGTGCACAAACGTATATTAAATTAAGCACAATTCATCAAATACAAAGAGATCAAACTACATTATGAACAACAAAAGAAGAAGAGAGTGCTAAATCGACCAGATCCGAAGTCTTGCTAAGGATTCACAGAAGGAATCGTCGGGTTGTCAATCCGCGTCCTAGCTCGGTCCTTAACTACATCCGGGGTAGATAAGGTTGTCACTAACTCCAAATGGGCACATCTTCTTTGTGTCACGATCCAATGGAGGATGGCACAAACTCCTCAAAGCTTGATGGAGATGGCTAGGTCAAACCCTTCTTGAAGCTCAAGGATGAAGGAGGAGTCCGAAAGGAAGCTCCGGCTTAAATTTAGCATTTAAAGCTTTCCCAAAACCCCTCCCTACGATGGGAGATGAAGGAGATCGGCGGAACCCTCCTCTGATACAAAAATGATAGAGGAAAATTCCACCCTTCGGAATTAGGGAGGAACCTGTGAATTTATAGATTGTAGAAATAATAATGCGCACGGTCACTGGCGCACGACTAGTGGTCGTGCCCTCAATGTCCAATGATTGTGCGTAGTGGCAAGCCAGTACCTTGTAAAAATTGGAATCATTACACACGATCAGTGGCGCACGACTAGTGGTCATGCTCACTAGGGCCAGTGATAGTGCATTTGCCCCAGACAAAACTTGGCAAAATGGAGAATAACACGCACAATCAATGGCGCACGACCAGTGGTCGTGCGAAATAGATCCAATGATCGTGAGAAGTGTTCCTGTATTATTTGGGAATTCTATGGATAGACCACGCACGACTAGTGGTACTGGTGGTGAGCTAAGTAGTACACGAACCGTGAGCATGTAAAACGCACGATCAGTGGCCCTAAGGCGGAAACCAATCCCAAACAATCCTGGAATACACACCGCCATTTTACCAGCAGGAAAAAAACACTACTATATGCAGATATTCCAGGCAATTACAATAAGAAGTATAATGCATAAAAGTACCAAAAATACACAACCACGGGCCTAAGAATGCACTTCTATGGAGATAAAGATTAGATGAAATATATATGATAACGAACTAAAAGTGAAGTGCTTGCGAAATAAAACTAGCCTAGATGAGTTCGTAAATAACTATATAAATAGACTCATCATTATGCGTCGAGCTATAGGCTTGTCGCCGCTACTGATGGTGGGCGGCCTGGAGGCAGTTCGCCACTACTAACTGGTGGCTTGTCCCCCCTGTTGGGCGACAAGGGCTTAGCGACCTGGCAGGCTGAAGAGAGCAGGTCGCGCATGCTGTCGGATGAGGTGAGTTCGTCAGCTGGTGAGCAGAGTGCCCACCTCACTTTGGCAGACATAGGTTGAGTCCGTCACCTTCTGGCGGACTGAATTGAGTCTGCATTATGTTGGGCGACTTGGAGGCAGGTCGCTTGGTGATGGGGAGGTTTGGCTTGCTTCCTGTGCGACGTACATGATTGGGCTGAAGAAACACGCAACTACTCCCGGGCATACAGCTACTTGGCCATCTTGGCGGATTGCAATGTGAGTCCGCCTCTTCCTTCGATAGTTCGCATGTTGGAGAAGAATGAACCATTGCACTGTTAGCTGACCTAACCATGCGGCCTACAGGGGCAGACTGAGGAAGTTGTCCGCAGCCCCTACAGAACAAGCGGCTGCTGCGAGACCTGGGCGGTTAGGACGGGAAGACCACCCTAGCCGCATAGCTCGAGCGGACAGAGATGTTTGTCCGCCCATCCTTAGAAAATGGGGGCTGACAGGCCGTGATCTCCATGGGGAACCTGGAGCACGCCACGACTTGCAAGCTAGCTACCTTACGAGGGGTCACTGATTACTATGTTTACATAATCCACTCCCATTTTTAAGTTCTAAAGGGAACTTCGAAAAAGTAGGAGACCCACGAAAATCGTTATCCTTCCGTCGGAAAAATAACTCTCCTTAGAAAAGGTTTGACAATGCTTTTTCTTCCCTGTAAAGGAAAAGTTAATGCAGGCGACAAGAGGCATATCTTGTGTGTACCTGAGTTGCCTTTGCAAAATAGAGAAGACTTGTGAATGTCTTGTATTGAGCTCTATAAAACAAAGATGGGAGGAAGTATAGAAGGAAAATGACTTGTAAGTACCTAAAAGAAGCTTACAAGACCTGTTAACCTCTACAAAAGGAAGAGTAAGCTGTATATGAAAGAAAACTAAGTTACAAGTACATGAAGAGCACTTGCAAATATTTGCTAATCTCTACAAAAGAAAGAGTGAGCAGCATATGAAAGAAAACTATGTTGCTTGTATCTGAAGATGAATTGAAAATATCTGCTAATTTCTGCAAAAAAAGAGTGAGTAGCAGATAAAATAAAACAAAAATACAGGTACCTGAAGAGGGCTTACAAATATCTGTTATTCTCTACAAGAGGAAGAGTGGGCAGTATACATGAAAGAAAAAGTAAGTTGCAAGTACCTGAAGGGAACATGCTAATATCTGCTAATCTCTGCAAAAAAAGTGTGAGCAGCTGATAAAAGAAAACTTAATTGTAGGTACCTGAAGAAGACTTGCAAATATCTGCTTTTCTCTAAAAAAGGAAGAGTGGGCAGCAGACCTTAAAGAAAAAGTAAGTTGCAAGTACCGAAAGGGATCTTGCTAATATCTCCTAATCTCTGTAATAAAAGGGTGAGCAGTAGATAAAAGAAAAATAAAATGCAGGTACATGAAGAGGACTTACAAATATATGTTATTCTCTACAAAAGGAAGAGTGAGTCGCAGACATGAAATATAAGTAAGTTGCAAGTACCTGAAGGGAACTTGATAATGTCTGCTTATCTCTGCAAAAAGAAGAGTGAGCAGCAGATAAAAGAAAACTAAATTACAGGTACCTGAAGAGGACCTACAAATATCTGTAATTTTTTGCAAAAAAAAGAGTGAGCAACAGACATGAAAGAAAAAGTAAGTTTCAAGTACTTGAAGGGAACTTGCTAATATCTGTTAATCTCTAAAAAAGAAGAGTGAATAGCAGATAAAAGAAAACTAAATTATAAGTACCTGAAGAGGACTTGCGAATGTTAACTGTTGATATGACAAGGAAGACTTAATTGGATTACAGGAGAAATGCCTGATAAGCTCTGCAATTAACCTAATAAAGGTCAAACCGCGATAATGATCTTTTCACGTGATCAGATATGAAATCTTTAATATGAAATCCAAGTAAGCTAGATGAAACCATCTTGATTAGACTTTAATAGCATGGCTTGTCAATAAATAGAAATAGATTCCTTGATTGAATAATAGACGCCAAGAATAAGCATATTCAATCTCCAACAGATGGAGCTTCATGAAAGCCGAATATATAAAGCGAGCATGAGCAAAAGATGTTGCAAATCCTTTTTATAGGTTGGACTTAACCTGTTAACACTAAAGATGGCAGAATGAAAAAAGAGGGCTACACTTGAATATGACCCAAAAAAGACTGGATGCTGCCACAGGTATTCCCCGGGGGCCTTATGCATCACTGGCCTAAGAAAAATCATCTAGGGTGTAGTCCTACATAGAGCGGACTAATCGTATTCCCTTGAAAGGGCACAAAAGAGAAACATGCATAAAAAGAGGGATAAGGACATCTACTGAAAGAGGACACTGAACAATGAACAAAAAAGAATTTTAGGCGACCACTAAGAAGTGGGTTTGATTACCACAAAAAGATTTCAGGCGACAACAAAAAAAGTGGGTTTTATTGCCTTATTGGAAATATGGCTACCACGTGGAGTGTGTTTGATTGCCAAAAGTTTCCATAATAATATAAATATTATGAAAAATTGAAAAGTATGATTGAAGGAAATGTGGTAAAACAAACTTTACCACTAATAAATTTTGAAAGTAGTTGTGGCGTTGAGTAAGTACTCGACGTTGCAAGAGAGGATTTTATAATGATATTCTTAAGCATTATATTCATGCAATTTGACTTCTTTTAGCAATTTCTCCACGAGCTTATGAAGGGCACGATATTTCTCTGTATCATGACCCACACTTATGTAGTATTGGCAGAATAAATCCTTGTGATATCTTCATCCAGGTCGCGTATGGAAAGGCCATTCAAAATTTGGCTCTTGCTTGATAATGTGAAGAATTTCCTTCATAGAGATAGTTAAGTTTGTATACTTTCTTCTTGATCCAGCCTGCTTATATTGGAGAGAAGCATGAGGCTCATTATTAAAAGTTCGAATTGATATATCAGAGTCATCAAGACTCGACTTTGAATGCTTTGATTGAGATGTAGATGAATTCCCATGATCATAATATGCTTTATGCTAAAAAACTGGGAGATTTTGATCCTGATCGCAATGCAATAAGTTACGATTATGATCAAGAGGTGGATAGTTATGAAGAGACCTATTATCCAGTCGGTGACATGAAGTCTTTTCTTGTGCTTGAGCCATCTGATCTAAACGATGAAATATAGCCATGATTCACTGCTTCACCTCCTACGAACTGATTTGCATAATCAATAAGATCTCTATAGGTTTTGAATTCCTTTACAATGGCTTATAATTTTCGAGGTCCTTATCGAAGTTCTCTTATGAAAGCAACTTTATAGAAGTATTTATCAACATTAACGATGTAAAGAGTTTCCTTTTGTAATCGATTGATGAAGTGAGCATAAGCCTCATCGTCTCCTTGCTTGATTTGAAAAGAGTTCTATGTATTTTTCTCTCTTCTTATAGGTTCAAAACCTCGAGAGGAATTTTGTTTGAAGATCGTTGAAGAAAGTTATTGATAGAGGCGATAGATGGTAGAAACAGTCCAACACTTGAGCACCAAAAGATATGATAAAGAGCTTGCATTTGATACCATCTGATAGAGCTTTCAATGAAACAAATGATTCAATAGCTTGTAAGTGAGACACTTGATCACTCGTCCCCGAGTAGACTGGCAGATGAGGTTCTTTGAAATCATATAGAACAACTTCCCTTTGAATATGAGGTGTGAAAAAATATAACACTTGCTCCTCTCCAGCAAAAGTTTTTAGTCCCTAAGGTATATGAGGATAAGCATTCATGTTTACCTTATGAAGATTGTAATGAGAGATGTAAACTCCTTAGATAGTAGAAGATTGTAGTCGCTACTTGAGACAAACACTTCTGAATGATTAGAGGTGTGCTCGAGACCTTTTGATGGAAAATACTTGATGACACGAATTGCCGAAAGAGAAAAAACTTCAATAACTTCCAAACAGTGTGAAATTTGGGCAATCTGAGGGCCGAAAAAACATCCGAAAGGGTTGATGAGAAACTCCTGAATAGCTGTCTATTTTGAGTCACGAGTGAAGAATGAAGAAAGAGGATAGATGAGAGAGGGGCCGCTTGCATCGACAACAGCAGAGTTCTCCCGCCGCGGCTTAAATGCCACTCTTGCAACGGGCTTTTCTTTGATTATGAAATAGAATTACAACTTGAGATTGCACCTTTATATGGAAAGAAAATAAATGGTACAAAGGGGGAAGCTTTCAGCTAAGGAAAGAAGTTTTCGGAGGTCGTGCGGACTAAGCAGAGAGTTCGGCAGACCGCACAGACAGTTGATCTCGCAGCTTTTTTTTACCAAATTTGGTGATGAGAGCTGTGAAAAATATTTGTTCATATGTCATAGAACAGGAGAGGATAAGAGACTCTTTATCAGAGCTCCTATGTTTAGCCTAACTAGGCCTACAGGCCATGCACCCCAACCCCTCTCTGCGCTTGTTTTTCAGCAGCGGTGGGTTGTTGCCACTGGGGATCGAACCCAGGACCTTGATAAGAGACTCTTTACCACAACTCTCATCACCAACTGCAGCTCAGTTGGTGATGAGAGCTGTGGTAAAGAGTCTCTTATCAAGGTCCTAGGTTCGATCCCCAGTGGCAACAACCTGTCGTTGCTAAAAAAACAGGCGCGAAGAGGGGTTGGGGTGCATCGTCTGAAGACCTGGTTAGGCTGAACCCTTTCGAGCGTGGTGCTGGGAGTGCCAGCGGCCATCCATGCGAGCGATGTGCTAGGGAGGCCATTACATTGTGACTGGAGCGCCACCTCCCTTTGGCAGAAAGAGACTAAGTCTACCACCTTCTTGCGGAAAGAGTTGAGTCGTATTGTGTTAGGAAACCTTGATGTAGGT
The DNA here is from genome assembly GCA_039513925.1 of Platanthera zijinensis. Lineage (NCBI taxonomy): Eukaryota > Viridiplantae > Streptophyta > Magnoliopsida > Asparagales > Orchidaceae > Platanthera > Platanthera zijinensis. The sequence continues at coordinate 27,788,964 of CM077098.1, forward strand.
CGCTTGGCGATGAGATGTTTGCCTTAATTATTGTGCAACCTAGAGAGTGGACTGAAGAAATACGTAACTCCTGTCGGGCATGTCACTACTTGGCGATCTAGGAGGATTATAATGCGAGTCCGCCGCTTACTTCGAAAATTTGCCTGTTTGAGTAGAATGAACCATTGCGCATTAAGCTGACCTAACCGTGCAACGAATAGGGGCAGACTAAGGAAGCAGTCCGCAGCCCCTACATAACAAGCGGCTGCTGCGCGATTTGTGCTATCAGGACGGGAAGACCGCCCTACCCGCGCGGCCTCAGTGGACAGAGAAGTCTGTCCGCCCATCCTTAGAAAAAGCGGGCTGATAGGCTGCCATCTCCAAGGGGCACCTAGAGCACGCCGCAACTTGCAAGCTAGATACCTTGGGAGGGATCACTGATTTCTGGGTTAATACTGCTCAAGATCAGTCCTACATGCCCCAAATTGATATTGGCAGCCCAGATTTACCCGAAATAAGAAAAAGAAGGAATTAATAAGAATATTAATATAAAACTTACTGGAATATAAGTATTTATTAAATAAAAACTATATTAAAATAAATATAAATATTGACGTATCAAATATCCTTATACATAAGCTTTTTCTATTCCAGAGCCAAAAAATGAGACATACACATAAGAAATTAATATAATTTTTTATTTTAACAAAAAATTTATAAAATCATAGGAAAGTTAAAAGTAAATTTAGGGATTCAAAATATAAGTCCTAAAATATGAAATAAAAGGTGATGTGCGACATACTTAGAAAATATTTCTCAAATAAATAAATTCGAATTCCAAATTAAGTAGTTAGTAAACAAAGTTAGATTAAAAATTATTAACACTTTTTAACTAAAAGGAAACTTTAAGGAGAATTCAAACTACGACTTATGCTCTCTTAATATTTTAATTTAAGTCTAAATAAATTATATTGGCTATTAGGTTTTGGGAATAAGGAAATTGAAGAGGTTTTGGATTGCAGGTGATGAATTTTATCCTCTCACCCCACAAAATATTTTTCTTTTTTCTATTTGCATGTTTACAATGAAAATGATTAACTTTATCCTCTCATGTTCTTTGACATTTGAACAAATATTTTTCTCTTTTCAAATAAAAACAAAAAAATTAGGATTATTGAATTTTATCCTCTTACTCCATCTTTTAATTTTGGGGTTGCATATGAGTACCAAAGAATGCTTGATAAACATGACATATGATCTAACCAAAAAGGAAAAATTCCATATTTTTATGAGTGGATAATGAATTTTCTCCTCTTATCCCCGTGACTTATGAGCTTATAGGAAAATAGAAAGAACTAAGTGAAAGGCTAAGAAATTTTTTAGATTAAATTAAAATAATTTGAGAGCAACTATAGTAAATTTAAATTTCCTAAGAATCTTAAAGCATAAGTGACTATAATTGAAATCTAAAGAATGTTTGGCTAAGCTCAACAAAATTGAAACTAATTAGAATTGAAAGTGAGAAATTAAAGATCTAAATAAATAACTCTAAACAAATTTAATTCATAAAGTATTTCTTAAAATCAAACACCTAAAAATTAAATCTAACTAATAATGATGAAATAAAAGATTAAAAAATCATAAATTATAAAAATTCTTAGAGATAAACTCAAAATAAATTTCTAAACAAAAAAAATTAAGAAGGGGTTTATTATATTTTTTGATTTTTTTAAAACATAAATACCAAAAAAAAATTCTAATCAAAATTTTTTTTTATTTCTTTGATTTCCCGAGGACTACCTAGTGATGTGTTTGTAAGGTACTATGCATTTTCTGGGGATGAATGCCCAACACGGCCCTTTCCAAGAAGTGAAATTTCAAATTTTAAATTTTGTCTTTGTATTTTTGGTAAAAATAAAAAAGAAAACAATATTTTTTTAATATTTTAAAGATTTTTTTAATATAATTTTTATTTTTCTTAAATAAAAATAGTAAAGGAGATTTCACTCCCATACTTAAAAATAAACATTTTCCCCAATCTTTATATGCCAAGTAACGGGGGAAAGAGAAAAAAAATTAATTGATTTTTTTAAAAAAGAAAAATCAAGAAATAAAAGGGTAAGAAAGGGGTGTCTCCCAAGAGTGCTTGTATATTTCCTGTCTTTAAGCGAGACGGTTTTGGTAAGGAGAATGTTAAATTAAATTGAAGTGAATGGGCAACTCCCTTAATTCATGCTTTGGTGAATTAGCCGAAGATGCTCGCTTGGCTACTCCTCTGCTTATTTGTCGATTTTCCTTCTTGCGACAGTCGTCTTGAACATGTAAATTAAAATCACCTATAAATATCTGAGGTAATTAGAATTTTTGTAGAAGTGTGGCAAATGGATCGGGGATGACGTTTGATTGCTACGACTCATCTTCTTCCTGAAATTTTTAGTGGAGAAAAATCAAAAAGAAGCGCGTTGGAAAAAATTTCGCAAGGAGGAGGCTCTTGCGAAACTTAATGATTAGGCTCTGGTTATTTATTTTTGAAAAAAATATTGTTATCGAAAAATTCATTTAAAGTAAAATCATTGGGCACAACATTTTCATGAATTTGGATTTCTAAATATTCATAGGTTGTGTACGAAAATTCATGAATAAAAGAAGAAGCGGGAGTAGTAGGAGAAGAAACATGTTCTTTTTCTAAGTCACCTGGTGTGCCCATAATATTTTTAAATTCTTGATTTTATAATTTTTCTTCTTTTCGAATAAGACACTAAGGGGGCATATGAAGATTCATGTTCTTCCATAGGAGTAATATTTGAAGACAGAGAAAAATTATTAGAACAAATTTTAATATTTTCTAAATTTTGGGGAGGGAGATCAAATTGAAATAGTTAATCTTCCCCATATAAGAACAAAAAGTTTGTGGTGCAGAAAAAGAAGAACAAAAATTCGGATCAAAATAATTATTCTCATAACTTAGGAATTGTTCCGGTTGATCATGCGAACAAGAAAAACCAACATCCATGGTGGAAGAAAGAGTTTTTAAATCAAAATGATTATTTGCATTAAAATTCGAAAAAGTATTTTCATTAAAATTATATAAATTCGAAACAATTAGTTTCATGAAATTTTGAAGAAGAATAATCATAAAAATGGGAATAATTATTTTCATAAATATTGTAAAAAAAATTTTCATACAAAAAATTATGATAATAATAACAAGGATAACATTAATCATTTCGATGAGGAGCACCACAATAATAATAAGAAAATTTTTGCCTGCGTGCGGCTTCCAAAATATTTACATGATTTTCAAGCATGACAAGAATGGCGGCCAAAGTAGATAACATATGTTTTTGAAAGAAAATTAAAACATCCTTTACCTAATGGAAATGAATTATTAAAAAAAAAGGGGTAAAGAAAGGGAATGATAAAATTAATAAAATTTGTGTTTTCTAAATATCAAAAAAAATAATCCCCGGCAACGGCGCCAAAAACATGATGGTTAAAATTTACGCTATAGTGTAATTCTAAATCGATAAGGCAAGTGTAACTATCATTCTAGAGTATAGGATCAAGTGTCATATTAGACTCGAGGCCTGTTGACTACTTCTTATTCACGCAAATTAATATTATTTTATTGAATATAAAAATAGGAGATTAATATAACTATGAACTAAAATTATCACTTGATCTATACTTCCTTTGAAATAAAATAAACTTTTAATAAAATTCAAGCTTCTAACCTACCTACTTTGACCGCGGGGTTCCTAATTTATAAAAGTGCCTCTCTCGAGAATACGCTCTTGACTAAACTTAGGTTGATCGATTCAGAACTCTCAGCCAGTTGAAACCCCTAACCTTGCTTTATGCAGTGATCCCCACTATTGGAATTGACTCCAATTAGAAAGATCCATGTAAGATCTCTCGAGGAGAGCATGCAAATCACTTTACCTTGAGTGATATACTCGTATCCACAAACTCTCAGTAAATCTAATATATGGATGAAAAATTGAAATCAAAGATAAATTAAAGCGCAAATAATAGAGAGCTTGGCAAGAAAGAAGAAATTTATTTTATTTAAAAGCTCATCATGATCAATTGATAATCAAATTAGCTACTTAACATGATGAAAGAGCTACATAAAAAGAAGAAGGAAAACATAATTGCTATGAAAATAAATGCTTGAATTAAAGTAGAAGCAAAGCTATTCTAACAAATTGAAAGTACATAAATGAAATGCAAGAAAATAGTAAAAATAAGCTACTAAAAGTTCCTAAAATCTAATCCTACCTTGACCCTAGCTGACTCCTAGATCCTCCTCAGCTCCTGGATCAATTTGGAATTTATAGGAATTTTTCTAGAGAGTCACACCCACAATCACTTCCGTGACTATGGTGGGTGTAAGGTGCATAACTGTCCTCTTGAGAGCCCGAGAATGTTGGAGAAAAAGCACAAAAATTCATTGTTCTGCGGGTCACGCCCATAGGTCATGCCTGTGATATTGGGCGTGTCTATACTGTTCGTGGAAATAGCAGGAAATAAAAATGACAGGAATTAATCTGGCAGTTTTTAAAGAAGTCATGCCCCAAATTCACGTCCGTTGCTTAGGGCCTGTATGGTGAAATTGGTCTTGATCTTAAAATCACGTTATAAAGCACGGCACGCCTAATCGTCACGCCTTCGAGTCACCCTCGTGACTTGGAGGACACGCCCATGTATGACATGTGTAAATTTAATCTGACGTTGAAATGTAATCCGGAGGTCCTAGATGGGTCACTCGTACTGGTCACACCCGTAACTTGAGGGTCACGCCCGTGACCTGGTGGTATATTTACATTTTTCCAGTTTTCCACAGTTTCTTCTGCTGATCAGTCCTACATGCTCCAAATTGATATTGGCAGCCTAAATTAACATGAAATAAGAAAATAAAGGAATCAATAATACTATTTATATAAAACTAACTAGAATATAACTATTAATTAAATAAAAACTATATTAACATAACTATAAATATTGACTTATCTGTGCACTACCTCTAAAAACTGGGAAAAGGTTCATAATCTTTATTATATATAGAAACCCGTAATGAGGGCATAGTGTAACATTTAAATCCCAAAATGCCCTCATAAAAACTGTTTTGCTGAGTTAATTTTAGGGTATTTTGGTCTTTTGGGCGAATTACCGCTTAATAAAAAATAGAGCGACACTGTTCACCCGTCTCATTTTCCAGATACCCTGCTGCGCAGCTAGGGCAGCATCTCCTCCCGTTTTAACATCTCCTCTTCCCGTCCCAAGCCCGTCGCCGTTGCAACATCCCCTCCTCCCATCATAGCATCTCCTCCTCCCTGCTCTAGCGCCGAAAGTAGGCCGGCGAAGTTTCGTCTCTCCTGTCCTCCAGAACAGCAAGTGGACATCCTTCTTTTCTCCTCTCTTCTACGCAGCGAGGACAGCATCTCCTCCTCCCATCGCAACATCTCCTCCTCCCGTCACAAGCTCGTCTCCGTCACAACATCTCCTCCTCCTATCGCAACATCTCCTCCTCCCTACTCTGGCGAAGAAAACAGGTCGGCTAACTCTTCATAGTAAGATACCAATGTTGCTCTTCCCCATCTATTATGTTGTTGGTTGAACCATTTCTTCAATTTACCAAAGTTTCGTCTCTCCCCGTCACAAGCCCGTTGTCGTCGCAACATCCCCTCCTCCCATCACAGCATCTCCTCCCCCCTCTCTAGCGCCGAAAGCAGGCCGGCGAAGTTTTGTCTCTCCTCTCCTCTAGAACGGCAAGTGACATCCTTCTTTCTCCTCTCTTCTACGCAGCTAGGGAAGCATCTCCTCCTCCCGTCGCAACATCTCCTCCTCCCATCACAAGCCCGTCGCCGTCATAACATCTCCTCCTCCTATCGCAACATCTCCTCCTCCCTGCTCTGACGACGAAAATTGGCCAGCTAACTCTTCACAGTAAGATACCAATGTTTCTCTTCCCCATCTGTTGTACTGTCGGTTGAACCATTTCTTTAATTTACCAAAGTTTCATCTCTCCTCTCCTCTAGAACGGTAAGTGGACATCCTTCTTTCTCCTCTCTTCTATGCAACTAGGGCAGCATCTCCTCCTCCCGTCGCAACATCTCCTCCTCCTGTCGAAAGCTCGTCGCCATCACAACATCTCCTCCTCCTGTCGCAACATCTCCTCCTTCCTGCTCCGGCGACGACAACAGGCTGGCTAACTCCTCACAGTAAGATACCAATGTTGCTCTTCCCCATCTGTTGTGTTGTTAATTGAACCATTTCTTCAATTTACTCATCTATGTTCTGATTTATGGTTCCAGTTTTTTTCCACCTCACCGACAATCTCCAACCCTAGTGCTCCTCCAACCAACGAACACCTCACGGTAAGATACCAACGTTGCTCTTCCCCATACATTGTGATTTTGTTATTTTTGGTTCAGTTATTTTCAAAGTTCTTACTCAATATTTGATTCCGGTTTAATTTATGGTTCCAGTTATTTTAAACTGGTATACTCCAGTGGTGAGGAGAGTTTCTCTTTAATTAACTCTATGCTGTGATTTTGGGATTTATGGTTCCAGTTATTTTCAAAGTTCTTACTCAATGTTATGTTTGTTTGCGGTTTAATTTATGGATATCTCTCTTTAATTTAAGTAATCTTAATGGTAATGCTCTGGCTTATGAGAATGCAAGAGTGAAGGTTCCAGTTTTTTCCATATTCTTACTCTTTATTTAGTTCAAGAGATTTATGGTTCTAACTGCTCTTGGTGATTTATGGTTCATTTTTATGGTCCTTACTCTTTTTACAGTAATCTCAACTGTTATGCTTGGTTTATGCTAATAAAGTTTATAGATTGAAATTACAATAATGCTTTGAGATTACTAAGGTGCGTTGTTCTTTATGGTAATCTCAGGTGCATTGTTCTTTGTAGAGTTGTTTTGCTCTTTCGCCATATCTACATCTACTTTAAGCCTTCATTTTCAGGCTTCAATTTCTCTAAAGAGCCTCAGTATATGCATTTTCAGCTTTTCATTTTTCGTTGGTTTTGTTTCTTCAGGATATGCATGTTCAAAAATTAAAGATAATTACATTAAAACTGATTGCATGGCCTCTAATTGTCCAAATCATGGTCCTAAAGCTATCAATAGCCAAAAACAACTTTAAACAAATCTTGATGTATGCGCTCAACATCTTCCATTCATTCATGAGCGTCTTTTCATGAGGACCAAAAGTTCCACACACGAAAAATGAACAACATTCAACATAGGGAAAGTTTACGTGTATATGCTTATGTACATGCTTATATTAAAGTACACTATAATAGATGGGTAGCAAGCCGCATCTCCTCCTCCTCCTGTCACCCATTGAAAGCAGATACAGCCCCTGGAAAGATCTCCCTTCGAAAGCACCTCTTCAGAGAGCCTCAAGTCTCCTCCTCCATAGAGCCTCACCTCTACCCTTGCTGTTATTCATCGCCCACCACCCCTCCGAATGGTCAACCTTTGCTAAATGATCTTATAAACGGCGTGCGGGATCCAACCTCTTGAGGTATGTTGTTGTTGTAAGCATATAAGCTTAGAACTTTTGATAGCTTTTATAAACTTCAACCACTCATCCCATAAAAAGCTTCTGGATTTCCTCTGTTTTCAAAGTTTTCATGCATCTCACTCTCACTTTTTTCCATCACCAAAAGGTAATGTTTAAATATCATGTTCTTAATGTTAGCAATACTGTACATCATCAGTCTGAAGTAATTTCATAAGCAACTAATGTTCATTTGATCTTTTTGCATGAACTGTGTTGATTTGCCCCACTCTAGTCACCTAGAAGCGGTACTTCCTTCCCAAAATTCAAACAAATTCTCTCATCACTTCATGCTCCTGTTATCCTCAAAGTTTTTTGGCGTTTCAAATTGACTATTAAAAGGTTTTATAATGATTAGCGAAGATTTGATTTTACGCCTACTTTGTTTACATGGAATTTGGGATTGGACTTGACTTTATACCTATCAGATACCAGCGATTGATTTTATTTTAGTCCTTCTTTTTTAATGTTTAATTTTCTTTATTTGTTTGATTAACTTGATGCGCTTCCACACATTTTTATATTCATTGTGATATTAAGAAGTAGATTTTGATGCTTTCTTCTACGACCATTTTGCTTTTTGCTCAGCTCAACGCTAATAAGATAACAACAATTTATTTGCTTTAATTTTCTGATTGATAACAGTAACTTTTTTTCTCTCTTGGAAGAGATAATGGGAAACCATGCTTCTCTTTTATAAGTTTCTTATAGTAGTTGATTTCTTATTCAAGAATTGATCAACTTAAGCATGATATTCAATAAGTTGTGTATATATTTGTCCCCCCTAATGTCTCCGTTCACGACCGATGTCGCCGCCCATGACTTTTGTCGCCGCCCATGATCAATGTCACCGCCCATGGCCAATGTCTCTAGCACGACAAATGTCGCAGCCCACGAGCGATGTCGCCTCCCACGAGCGATGTCGCAGCTCACGACCAATGTCGCCGCCTCCGTCTGATGTTGCTCCCAACGCCTGATGTCGCTCCGAGCGACCAATTTCATCCGCCCCCGACCAATGTCGCCTCAACTGACAAATTTTGCCCCACAACAAATTTTGCTCTCACGACAAATCTCGCCACGCACGGGGTCCCCCGTGCACGACGTATTATTGGCCAGGGACTACACCCTCATTTAGGGTTTGGTGTAACATTTTAATACCAAATTGCCCTCATATTTTTTTAATTTTATTCATTTTGTTAGGGATATTTTTGGTCATTTGGCATCCTTTCTTTTTAATTTGTCTTTATCCGCTCTCCATCCAGCACGACTACTCCCCTCCAGCACGGCTACTCCCACCAACACACTACACTCCTGCCAACACGCTACACTCCTTCCAAAAGTTGCTTTCTCCTCCCCGCATGCTACAATCTCATCCCGCCTCGACTGTCGTCCGCTGAATGATGGTATACAACCCTACCTCTCCTCCAAGGAGCCCTACCTCAACTCTCCTCCACAGCAAAACTTCTCCTCCTCTACAACAGAACTCCTCCACAACAGTTCTCCTCCTCGAAAACTCCTACTGGCAAACTCCTACTGCCAATAGGTAACTTATTCATAGTTATGTTCATTGATCACACACAATTTGATTTTGTGGAGAATAACAAAAATCAAAGTAAGTCTATGAAATTTGTTTGATTTATTTTTGTTATAAAATTTTGTATAATCCTTTTATAGATGAATAATCTGTTATGGTTCTTCAAGATATGTTTGAGTATGATCTGTTAAATAGTTGAGTATGATCTGCTATAGATCTGTCATTGTTATGATTTTTAGTATGATCTGTTATCACCCAGTTGTAGATGCCCGACATAAGTATATTTACTTCATCTGATTTTTCATTTGTAGAGGAAAAATCGTCTGATTCAATCACAGGTAAGCACTATTGTGATTGATGATGGGTTGATAAACAAGGTAAATATCCTATTTATAATCCCAAATTATCATGTTGTTCTATAATTATGAAATATGTTCAATTTTTGTCAGAAAAATTTATAATTTATTATATAATAATTTTGCACAGGGAGGTATTATATACTAATTTATTGTATGCTAATTTTGCATGAGGGAGATAGAGTTAGTGGCAATTTTCTTGACATATTCATAAGACCAATACCCACAACAGTACAACACATACTACTAACAGTTTTTTTATATCTTTCTTTTAATGCAAACATAATTCCAGATTTGGGATTATAAAAATTATGTTTGCAATCAGAAACTATACAGAGAAAAAATGGAAATAATAATCAAAGAACTATTGGTATTTGTTCTCACTTCTCCTTCCCTAAAAAAACTGTACAAAGAACTATCTAAGATCTAAACCAAACTGGACAAAGGAAAAAAAGAGTTGAAGGTGGGCTCATACATTTGTCGCGGCAAAGTGAGGCCAAAGGTAGGAAACAAAGGCAGAATTGACTGTGAAAGGGGAGAACAAAATAAAACAATCTGAAAACAAAAAGAAAACTTGATTCAGACAAAAGAAGTATTTAAACAAAATCGAATATGAAATTTAAGAACTAAATCTCAAATTGACCAGCCATGAAACTGAAATCAAAACCGAGAAAGCTAACTGGATGTTACCTGAATTGCTGATTTCAGTTTTGCTAAACCAAAATATAAGTTTCTATAGTTTGTAAACATAAGACCAGTGGGAAAATTAGATTGTTTTTCATCTTGCACAATGGTTTTTGATTGCATGGCGGAAAAAGTAAAAGCCTATACAGGATGCTTTCATCCTATGTAAAACTAAAATTAGTTTGTTATTCATCCTGCTCAATGGTTTCAGATTACATGTTTAAATCTCTTTAAATCCTGTGTTTAAATCGTGTTTTCAGTTGTTTGATAGTTGTATTTAAATCCTGTTTTCAATTTTTTAAGGCTGAAGTTCTTAAGGCTGAATTTATTAAGGTTGAAGTTCTTAAAGCTGTCAGGGTTGATTGTTTTAAAAAAAAACTATTTTGTTTTCAGAAAAAATATATTGACTTGCAACAAGAGCGAAATCTGTGCATTTTTCAATGAGTTGTTTGGCAAAATCAGCAACTTTCTTTTGATCCAATGGCTTCTAACAATTTTCGAAGGCCTGAGTTTTTTTATGAAGTTTTATTTTCATTTTAGATGTAAAACCCCCGGGAAGTTTGTTTTGTAACATTTAAATATACTGCAATATATTGTTTAATTTGAGGCGAGTTTAAAGTAAATGAACTTTGTTCATTTCGAAGTTTGAAAATATATAGAAGTATGTGATGTCAAAGCTTGATGAGGGCTGTAGAGTTTGTCTCCAAGTAATAGGATGATGAACTATGAGAAGAATTAATTAAGCAGTGTTTATAATTTGTTTCAACTGTTGTGGGCTCTTGCTAAATTTTCAGCACACAACTAAATTAGTCAGATTTGCTTCGAATATCCACGACCCTGCCGATTGTTGTTTCCCACGGCGATTGTCTCCCCCGCCAAAGGTCTCCATCCATGACAAATGTCGCCACCATCGACAAATGTTGCCTCCCCCGACCAATGTCGCCTCCCCCGACCAATGTCGCCTCCCCCGACCAATGTCACCGCCCTGACCAATATTGCCTCCCCCGACGAATGTCGCCACTCCGACGAATGTCGCCGCCCCTGACCAATGTCGCCCTCATGACCAATGTCGCACCCATGACCAATGTCTCCACGCACGGGGTCCCAAGTGCATGACTGCTTGTATTATAAAAAAAATATGGAAGAGCAAGGGAAGATTGCTGAAATGAGAATGGATACTTGCACCTAAATCATTGATGATCATATGATATAAGTAAAGAATCATGTCATAGTTGTTTTCAATCAGTTGGTTCACAAGATAACCTCCTCTAAGGATTCACTAAACAATATAGTAACAGAAGAAGTCATAAACGTGAGAGGTTAATGATAAGAGCTAGTGGATAAAAGGTTATCTGGTATTCAAATGTGATCTAGGAAGTATTATGACTTGGTCCTTTTCAGTAACCTGAATATAGTATTCTTGAGTATGATATTCCTGATTTAGAAGTCGTCTCTAATGTTGAAGATGCTTTCAGCTGCACTCAAAATCTTTCAAAAGGGAAAAAAGTTGTTGATGATGAAGAGGATGTGAGGATAAGAAAGATAAGTTACGAAGAAGAGTTGGAAGCCAGATAAGATTATAAGCAACGGAGCCCAACCTCCGGGAACATTATTCTGGCTGCCTGGAATAAAATCAAAGACAACAAGAAAGAGAGAGGACAACTGTACAACCCTCAGGAATAGGGAAAGTATAAAAAGAATAAGAGGTAAATAGAAAGTTCTAGAAAGACAACCAGGATGGATTTCTACCAGCTGATGCCCCAGAACCCTGCAAATATCATCACAAGGCCTACAACTACTTTAAGAGGCAAAGAGAGAAAAAGAACGATGTTGTAGAGAAGTTAGGAAATAAATCTGGGGGCATTGTAATTAGGGAAATTGAATCATAACAATATTATAAAATTATAGATTCCTAAGGTTTTTTAATGTATAATGTTTATTGTAGGAATCCTCAAACTTTTATCACTAATGCTATCTTATATGATCTATTATACATATCTAAGTGCTTATACATTCTTAGTTGAACTTTATTATCTATTTTGAAATAATATATATCATTGACTAGGTTTCTGACTTCTTCAAATAGAGGGAGATTGTTGGGAATAATGAGCACAATGTCCTAGATTTGAAGAAGTCAATAAGTTAATAATGTACACAAATATGTATTTAATATTTCTCTAAGTTAACATGTGCTGGTAATCAATATTTTATTGACTATCATCTTGGGAATAAGTCAGCACACTCCAGAAGTAAAGAATATTTGCTAAGTACTGATGCACGTGCGGCAAGTGAACCGATCGCTGTCAAGTAATAATAATGGGGAGTAGCTTCCCGAGTATCAATCTCTCGAGGAGCGCAATTAGGGAGAAGGGTTTTAGTACTTTGGAGGAATGAGTGCAAGTGCAAAGTGAGCAAGGGGGTTTGGTTTGGGGTTTCCTAAATTAAACAACCTTCAATTTCTGTGGGTCGCCTTCACCACTTCGCTCGGGTGAATCACTCCAGAGAGTGATAGCGGAGTGTGAGAACTGGTGAGGGTCAAAAAAACCTCTTCACAACGCACACTTCTAGCAAATGCTAGAATGACCAAAACACCTACTCTAGCAAGAATAATGAGCTTAACAAAGCATAGATAGTTCACAAAACACCAAAGCAAAAGCATAAAGCATTCTAGAACCACAAATGCATATCACACCACAATATTCAACAAAAGTTTAGCAATGATTAAATAAAAGAAGAGGGATGAGAGATTACAACCAAGAAAAAGAAGCTTTCCAATATTCTCGGGCAAAAATTAGGGGTGTCAACCCTTGTCCATGCTCGGTCTTAGAAAGGAGTCCAGGATCCAAAAGGAGCTGTCACTTCCTCCGTCAAACCCGTCTTCATATTGTTGAGGTTGCTGAGGCGGAAAGGAACTTGGTGGGCATCAACGAGTAGCTTTAACCGGAGCTTTAAACGTAGCAATATCATTGGCGGTGGAGGATGAAGCTTTGCAAGCTCTATGGAGTGGAATGCGTGGCCGGATTTTCCCTCCAAGGAACAGAGAGAGAAAGGGGGCTGGAGAGTGATTTTCCCGCTCAAGAGAGCCAAAAAGGCGGGTTGGCTGGTCTATCCTCAGAAATGGCAAAGGCTGCAACATAAACAGAAATTTATCAGAAAATTTGTCTCGCACGGTACGACGCACCCGTGCGCGAACCGTGCGATTTTATAATAAAACATGTGTCTGCAAAGAAGAAGCGTTGACCCGTGTATTTCCTTCGCGCACGAGCGATCTTTCCATTTGTGAAGCAATTCGCACGGGTAACCACAGAATGAAGAAATGCAGGCAAAAATAGTGGAACCGTGCGTTTTACTCGCGCACGGGCCCTTCCGCCCTTGCGTGAATCAAAACGCACGATTAACCACAGAACGAAGAATTACAGGCAAAATCCAGAATGCTACAGGAAAACTGTGCGTTTCCTTGGCGCACGGTTTGGGTGAAACTGTGCGTGAAGGATTCGCAAGAGCTGGTCATTTCACCAGATTGACCGAAGGAAAATGCACGACCAAAACTAACCGTGCACTAAGGAAACACACGACCATGCATTTTCCTCAAATTAGAATACAGAAAAGTGTAAAACTGACCACCTGCAAGTAAGGAAAAATAAGACAACAAAGGACCCTCCAGCAATACAGAAATGAAGAGAAATCTACTGGAATAAGCCATGGGGAGCACCACGTGCTTATACCCAACCAACAAGTGCGCAATTACGCACACAAGGGCAGGAAAAACACACAAAGCATGAATGGAAAAAGGATGAGATAAACAATGAAAACATCCAATAAATGAAGTGCAAAGGAATGAAAACCAGCCCAGATGAGCCCGCAAAATCCTATATAAAAGGGACTCATCACACCACCAGACTTAACCATTTGTAAGTCCCTAGCAAAGAAGATCCTCGCAGACAAGAAAAAGTACTAGATAATATAGCAATTATTATCCGGAGTACCATGCGAAGTCGCATGCGCACGGGCTTAAAAATTGAGTAAAGAAAATTTCTAAGTATACAATCTAATTTATAATTTTCAGCCTGCATAAAAATAAATTCTATAACTACTCAAAAAGAGAATTACAGTGAATCATTCAGTCGCTCGTAGGGAGAAAATAAACTAGCCATTATGACGAGTATTGCCAAAGATCAGGATGTAGGATAACCCCCAAAGTAATCCACCAATGTTGGTGGTCATAAGCCTTCCCTTCTATGTAACACCCCTATCTGACGCATAACATATAGCAGTAGATCCGGCCGGGGTCCGATGCCATATACCACAGACAGACCGATGGGTTACTCATTGAAACCAATAAACCAATAACAACATCCTACACCGAGCATCTAGAGGAAGCAATTAACTAAGTTGCAATGAATAAAGAACCCAACCAAGTATGAATGTCCACTACTCAAACCAACATGAATGTTCAATACACAAGAACTGGCCTTATGACCTTACATTAGTTCGGTCAAAAATAAGTGTTTTCCAAACTTCGGCATGCAGGCCAGTCATATATGAGACTACAAGAAAACACTCAAAATTAGGCCTTCGAGGGCCGACTAAGCAACTTGGGCTTTAGCCTGCTATTTATCGCTCGTCTCCGCAGTACCTGCAAGCAACAATCCACCGCACGGTGGCAAACAAAAGCAACAGTCAGTAATGCTGACCAAATATAACGACCCCGCCCCCAACTCGTGGCGGAGATGCACTTTTCCCTGCACTTTGTTAGTAAAACCAAGCAGTATAGTATAAACACACTTCATCACATGCGTAGGCGCGCACGACCACACACCCCATGCACTCAGGGCACATTCACGGCGATTTGGCCAACGTCACGTCAATTTAAGCCATAGACGTTTCCATCTCACCACCGCCCCTTGGACAGCCAACATTATGAGCATTTTGTTTTCCTGGCCTTGTTCACGTCAATTTATGTCATAGACCGCCGAAGACCCTCATCTATGCCAACTGTTCCGCAGAACGACATAGAGAAGGTACAGTTCTGCCTGACCCGTGCTCATACCGCAACATCAATTTAAGTCATATGCGCAGGGTCATGACTCCCTGAGTCCTGTTTCCATCACACAGTTCACATAACCCAGTTTTGTTCAAGTAGGCTCCCCGGTCACCATGTTGGAAAAACCACGCATTTGCCTAGTTTTCCGGGTACACCTTGGAGTTAGTCCTCAAGGCTCCCTGTTGAAATCATCCTCGTAGAAAACCCGAAAAACAAACATTCGCACGGAGTCTTCTCCGGCCATTTATGCAATGCAACATCACCGATCCAGAACAACTTGTCCGGGTAGGCTTTACAGATCATGCCTATGTCCGTTCTCGTATGCGGACTCTACAAAAGGGGGACTTCACATATCTACCCCAAGGAACGCCACAAACTAACTGCAAATCGCGGGAGAGGGCTTCCTATGCAAAGGAAAAGAAGACTTCACATGTCCTAAGTTGAGAATCGTTACCCTAGGATTTTTCCTTGGCGTCATGGAAATCTATGTGGATGAAAAGCACCGCAATCTCCTTGCCTCCGCATATCCGAAGTCGGCTCGCGATTTGGAGCTCCGAAACTCCGTCGGTGACCGGATCTAGCCTTCCATCTTCCTCCTTGCTATCTCCTCTCTCTAGCTTTTACAAAGAGAGTGAACCAAAGTAAATGAAGATTTCAAAACCCTAAACCCGGGTATATCCCTGAGGAAACACCCCCCAGCCATTGGATCTTAAAATAAGGAAACAGACGGCCACGATTCAGCCCAAAAGTAAACTTACTAGGCCGACTACGGGTTGCTACACGGCCGTATGCATAGCCGTGTTACTCATTTGCCGTCACCAGGAACTCCCTACAAGAACACAACCTGTGACACGACATCCGACACGCCCATGTCGCATGTGACACGCCCGTGTCAGCGCCTGTATCACGGCCCATGTGTTAAAACAACCCAGGTCCATAAATGTCCCGAGAAGTACACGACCATATGACACGCTCGTGTCACATGCCGTGTGCTAGACACGCCCTGGGACATGCCCGTGTACCAGGCCGTGTAATCTCCTTAGTACAAAACCGCAGACCGCCCGAGCAGGACACGGCCTTGGGACATGCCCGTGTCCCAGGTCGTGTTTCCTGTCTCGACACTCAACTCCTGCAAATCGTCGACCTCTCACCGCGTCGTCAACCCCGAGCACAACACGGCCCTAGAACACGCCCGTATCCCAGGTCGTGTGCCCACACCATCCGAGACTTGGCTCAAAATGCTACCCGTTGCTCTTTTGAGTTTAGGGGTGTTACAACTTTCTCCCTCTTAAAAGAATTTTTTCCGCAAAATTACAAAAGGAAAGATAAACAAAACCAAAGCGTTACCTGAGAGAAATTACTCTGGGTACTCCTCTAGCTTGGTCTGCTCCCGTTCCGAAGAGAGCTCCTCACGACCACAATTGTCTAGAGCTTAAAATCCTGACAGCAAGGAAGATAATGCAAGGCACTGAAGCTCTTAAAGCTTCAGCTCTATAGAAGAGGAAGAT